>LSSK01000660.1:0-16919 GCA_001969505.1 Zancudomyces culisetae | reverse complement strand
CACTTTTTGCAGATAAACAGATAGCTATAGCATGTTTCGACTTGTCAATTTATATTTCTATATATTTCAATGCTCAAAGCTATAACGAAGGTTTTCAAAAATTAAAAATATGGGTAATTTCAGTACTATGACATAGCTCATAAAATCATATCGTTTTTTTTAAAAGAAAGGATGTACCATCTTACAAATACTGTGTGTTTGAGAGAATTAGGAACACGTAACCAGCCCCACATATTCCTTGGTAGTTTTCGGCTAACCATGCACCAAAATAGTGGGAAAGCCAATGGTCGTATAATCACAAGCGGTCTTATACTTTTGCTTCTAGACCTCTAAAAAAAACCGAATTTTGCCACTGGTTATGTTAAAAATGGAACAAAACATTCGTGTCTTTGAGTTTACCAGTGATTTTACTAAATCCTTATCTTGGCTATAAACGTACATTCAAAAGATCAGTTGAAGTGTGGAACTAGAAACGCGAAAAGCTAAATAAAAAATACTGAAGATGAACCTTTTTGACCTACTTTTCCCTGTTCTCTCTCTTTCTCCTCCCCCCACGTGCTTTCAACCATCGAAATTTAGGGTGGGGATGCGATTCTCTTGTAAGCTAAAATCACAGCCTTGATCCTTTCTCTTTTTTTATTTTTTTAAAGTCTAAAGCATTGAATATTTAATAGCCAAAGCCGACGGCGAGGTTTAAGTAATTAGTAGACATGACGTAAATGCAATATCATTAACTGCTAAGGGGGCAATTTACACTGATCTTCCATATAGATTTACAGGTTTTCGCAAATGATTAAATTGTAAACCCAAGTTTGCTGTGCCTGAGAAATTTATAATTAGTAAAGTATAAGAAAATTTGCAGATTTTCCAGTTCTAAATTTTTGAATTTGTTAATATTGATGTGTTTTCAAAAAAAGAAAAGGTGCCAAAACAAATAAGCAATGTAAGGACATAGTGAAAATCATCAAATCCCAACTCTCGCATGGTCAACAACAATACTAGGTTTGCTAGCAAAAGAAAAGGGGAGGAAGGAATGGGGTGTAGAATGTGCTGCAAAACTAGAAAAAAAGTGTGTGGATATAACGTAAAACAACATCAATATATGAACAGGTAGGTTTTTTTGGCTAGATTAATTGAAATTTTGATGATCAACTAGGTATATTTGAATCAATGACAAGGTTAAATGGATATGATAATGAGGTAGATTTAAAAGTATAGTTAAAAGCGATTATGAAAAGATGAGGGGATATTTGTAGTATAGAGCAAAAAAAAAGGTGACGTATTTCCAGGATCGCAACTACATCTTTCTTTTGTACCCCCTGGCACTTTCTAATGCTGGTCACTTTGTATACGGAGGGGAGAGGGAAAGAATACCAGACACGCTTGTGCTGTTTTCATTAATAGTATTGAATATGTATAAATTAATGCTTTCTATAAACCGCTCCTGATATGAACTGGAGTTGTTTTTTTGAGGAGCGAAAACCTGACAGGGAGGACGACGGCGGAGGATGGTAAAAAGGCTAATAAATAGGTGTGGTTAGATTCAGTTTTCAGCTTGTGCTATATACAGGTTTTTCTTTCTAAAAGTTACCTTAAATTTTCGATTGTGTAGATCAACCTGATTTTAGGATATGCTAAATTTAAATGAATAAAAAACCCTAGCGTATGGCTATTGACTTAATAAGAAAGCACAATGAAATGTATTGACGCTATTGTATTGAAATATTAATCATGGGAAATTAATTCAAAAAACAGTATAATATCATTTGAGAAGCTCAACATAATCCAAAATCAGGACAAGGCGTGTTATGATGTATTATAACATAATCAGACAATAGAGTAACACATCAAAAAAAAATGAACCCAGAAAAGTATAGAGTTCGGACATACAAAACATTGTGCGCCCCTTTTATAAGATACTAATTGTGGTACCAATATAATTCGGAAAATAAAATAAACGATACCTATTTTTATCTTTTCGCTTACAAAATACGTAAACCAGGATATTTAAGGAGTAATAAATACTGTATTGTTAGCTGGTACAGGCGAATACGAGGAGTTATTAGTGCGGATCTCTTGTGTGTAAAGCAGTATTTGTCATAATAATAACACACGGAGAGTAATATATATACTACAGACAAAACGGCTGTTATAAAGAAGATATAACTCCGTATAACACTGGGTGGATTTGTTGGATTAATATCTTGTGCAAGAAAAAAAAAGAGAGAAAGGCATTCGTTGTTTAAAAGCTGGAAGCCACAGGTTAGCTAAAAAGAAACAGTAATAGTAAGATAGTTGTAAGCAAGGTAAAATACCACTATTTGATTACAAGTGGGAAGAAAAATTGATATGATAATGGATGAAAGAACGGTTCAGGGTAAAAATAACGAAAAAAAGAAGCGTGGATTCAACTTCAAGAGCATAGGAAATGTATTCAAGCACCTTGTGGGGTCTACAGAACCCAACAGAAAAGAGAAGGGTACTCGAAATACATTTATAGACAAGATACAAAAAGATCTGGATAGTAATATTGGGGATCGCTCTAGTAAATATTTTACCCTAAGCGGTGGTAGTGCAAGAGCCGAAAAACTGAAAAGAAAGAAAAGTGTGGGCAGTCTTTTTGACGGCACAAAAAGTGAATACGATAATCCTGAGAAAACACTAAATTTATTTGGTACGTTTGGGAAGAGTGATTTCAAAAATATTTCTCATGAAAACTATAAAGATACAGGGATACAGAACGAGCGGGTAGAAGGTGATGAAAGTAAGGAAATTGGGGGACAGAAAAGTGTCAAGAAAATGAGTTCTATAAGCAGACTTAGAAAATCGATATCAGTATACTTTGAGAGCAAGTTTAGCATTGGACCTCACACTAAGGAAGAAGATATGGACAACGAGGAAGTACATAATAAGCTGGTGAGAAAGGGTAAAACGAAATCAGAGAATGTTGATATTAAATCACTTTCCAACCTATTCAACAGTGATAAAAGGGCTGAACAAGGCAAAGGGAGTCATAGAAACACATCAACTAATTTAAACACCCATTTACTGACAAATAACAAGGGAAACCTCAAAAAACACAAGAGCTTTGACAGTATCAATAGCGAAAATACATACAGTGAGAGTGCACGAAGCTACAGCTTGCGAATGAAAACGGTTGGTGCTAGAGGTGAAATCCCAGATAGACGAAGATCGTTGGCCTATGCCAAGTTTATAGTAAATGAAAAAAAGAAAAGTGGTACAATCGAAGAAAGTATGGTCAGTATAAATGATGGTGCTGAATACAGTTGTAGTGATAATAGTGATCAAAGCTATAAAGGTAAAGGCAGCAGAAAGAATGAGAGCAAAGAAAAAATTGTGAGCAAGAGGGGGTGTAGTACTGGAAGATATAGTGCCGAGGATGAGGCAACAAAAATAAAAATACTCAAGCAGGCGGCAGCAGCAATTGATAAACAGATTGAAAGTAAAAAGAAAAGCAATAGAGATGGATATGCACAGAATAGATACGTAACAGTTGTTGATGATGCTGGTAATAGAAACAGTGTATTTGTAAACGACCCGAGACAGCACGGCGGAAATGGAGATGCAGACAGTAGGTTAATAGATAGCGTTCTTAGCAACAATAGAGAGAGTCGTGGAGCCTCCAGTGAATCAGTAGAAAGCGTTACCAAAAGTTACTATTCATATGGAGAACAAAAAAATAGTGAAAAAGGAAAAGACGCAAACAAAAAAGAACTGAGTTTGGAGATAGAATCGCCAATACTCATATCCATCCAAAGAGATAATGACAAGATCAAGCTTGTTCCACTTCAAAGAATTGAAAGTGTTCGGATAGTTAAGCAGAAAAACGAAGCCAGTGTTGATGATTCAAGTGACTCAGATGCAGAAAATGGGATCGAAAGCTTTACAGTCGTCCAAATAAAGAATACCCCAAATCAAAAGGCTGATATTACAGAGAAAGCTGAGAAAATGGTAAATTCTGATAAACTAAACAAGAGAGGAAAAGTAGAAGAATGTGAAAAAACGAATGTTAACAGCATAGGCCGTAATTATGAAGAAGTACAAAACAGCAGTGACTTAGAAGCCATCTTTGATGAGCTGGAACGACTGGCAGACAAGTGTAGAAATAGCAGTGTTGGGTTAGCATCGCCCAAGCGCGAAAACAAAAATGCGATAAAAAACCTCAAAAAAATGATGTACAATGACAACGGCTTGTTGTCCGACAAATATCTGAATGTAAAAAGTTCAATAGACAATGTCAATACAAGATTCAAAGAAAATAGTACAGAAAACAAGCCCAGTACAATCGAGATAGGTAACAGTCTGCTCGCTAAAAACGCACGAGAGTCATTTTCAACCAGCAACACATGCTACTACGAAAGACTCAAGGACGACTTGACCCACTACGTAGATGCTGAAGAGCTATTTAAAGACTCTAATGGCACATGCGTGGACGGAGAATCCCCTGAGGCGAAAAAACCACGCTCAAAAACTGGAGACTCGCCAAAAAAAAATCATTACATAGATTTATCTAATAACGCATCAAGAAAAGACTCTACCTCCGAATCCAACAATCATATAGCGCAGTCAGAGCTCGATAGATTTAAGCTGCTATGCATTGATGATGGGTTCGACGGTTTTGTGCCGTTAAATTCTTCCAGCTCTCTGGCAAATAATCAGTCCACCCCCTCCCCCAGTCTGCCTGCTTTATCTAAATCTTCCGTCATATTTTCTCCAAAGCTCAAATTTGACAAATTTGAGACTCCAATCACCCCCAAAAAAAGCTCTGAAAATTCTCGTTTTCCAAACATATCGGACTTTAGCCCCGCCAACACTGCCAGCTCAGCTTCTCACGACCATCAAGACTCGATGTCTTTTCAAAAAGTGTACAACGATGCGGGAACCAGCATATCACCAACCTCACCCCTAAAGGAGTTTTCCAACAATACACTTGTAGAAAAAACCTTCAGATTTAACGAGACTGTGCTTATCTATCCCACATACAATTCTGAAGAGTACGACAGACTTGGCTGTGATGTCGAAAAGATCTCATCTGAACTTGCCCATGAAATCCGTGTGGAACTAAACAATTTCAAATACTACGAAATGATAGTGCATAAAGATTCCATATGTAACACGCATTTTATTGATTAGAGCTGTCATATTATATTGTTAGATTCAGTTTTTCTTTTTCTGTAATATTTTTTTGACCTATGTTTGGCTGAGGTTGTAAACGGTCTAGCAGCACACAAGACGTATCTTTTTTTAAAGCAACACACATCGTGGATTGCCCACTTCTTGTATCCTCCCTCCTAAGTGTTCCTCTTTTCTAATCACGTTTTCATCGTGTGCTAATTCGTCGAAATCAATTAATTAATTTTTTTTTCTTTTCCTTTTTATGACCATAATCTTGTATTTTTTTTTTCAAGGTGGTTCTGGCTCAAAACACTGAATTGTTCAAATCAAAACTCTTAAATCAATTAGCAACTCTAAATTGATAAAAAAAAAATTTCTACAATTTGTTTAGTTAGCAATAATTGAAAAGATATCGAAAAATGAGTGATAAAGGCGAGTCAAAATGTCCAGTGGACCACACTAAGCAACAGATACAGGTCAATACAACCAGTGAAAATACCACAGCAAAATGTCCGAGTGCAAACCATAGCAAATTCTATGGTGGGAAAATAAACCCATTGAACAACATGCCAGAAGACTTGTCACAATCTCTACCTGGCGCACAACAAGCAAACCTTCCAAAGGAAAGAGAGATTTCTTCGATTCCAAGATCTGATGGCCAAAACGGTGAGAACTGGGAGTATCCATCACCTCAACAATTCTTCAATGCATTGAGCAGAAAGGGGATGCCAGTTGGTGAGGAACATGTTGAAACAATGGTGCACATCCACAACTTTTTAAATGAAGGTGCTTGGGACGAAGTGTTGAGATGGGAGAAACGTATCGATAAGTATGTCGTTTTCCTTATTTTTTTTCTTTCTGATTATATACATATATATTTTGCCCAGGAACAATAGTCAAAAGTTGCGATTCTAATTTGGTTATTGATATTAATAGCAAGTGTAAAATCCACCGATTAACTCGATTACAAGGAAGACCCAACGAACCAAGTCCTAAAGCGAGGTTTTTCAGTACATTTTTGTAAGTATAACTATACATCACAAATGCTAAATCCCATTTGAAAAGATTTTTTTTTCTTGCAAACTTTACTGCTCACTATAATCGTCAAAACGAGTCTGTGACACACACACACACGCATAATACATACGTCTATATACTAATATATGTATCATATACCTTATGAATCATCAAAATAGTGGCACGAAGCCCTTTGACCGCCATGATTGGTATGTTGATAGATGCGGAAAAGAAGTAAGATATGTAATCGACTACTACGAGCTCCCCAGCGAAGACGGAAACCCTGCCTTTAGTCTTGATGTTAGACCTGCTTTGGACTCGTTTGAAGCTCTGTTCAGTAGGATCTCCATGTTTTTTTCTTCAAAGGATCAATAGTCCAGACCTAGCCCTAGCCTCTTCCTACTACGCATGTCGCGTTCAGGTTTATAATTTTGCCAATGTATTAAAGTATAATAAAAGTTTTAGAGAAAAATAATAGAGTTCGGCGATCTTGAACCGTGCTTTATAAATGTACGAATTCAAACGGACGCAAAATAAACGTTAACTGGATGTGCATTGGTGGTTTGATACTAACAATCTTGTTTTTTGAAAGAAAAAAAGTACAAATTAAACTAGGTAAAGCAAACAATCTAAACTTTTGAGATTCTAGGGGCGGTATGATGGCGGTAAGTCGGTTCCAGCATATTCACCACCACAAACATCAGTGCTATTGCCGCCAGCATTGTTATGGCTTGGGTTTATGGCGCGGTTTGTACTAACAACTACTGGTGGTCTACCGACACTTACATTGGGTGCTCCTAATGCATGTTCATACGAGGGTAACAGCTCGTGGTGCTGAGGAACTTCTCCTGTTTCTATTAAAGTTAAACATTTTGGTGTTGCCGTGAATATGAATATCATGACTTTATCCGCTTGTTCTAGTAGAAGATAGATTTAATAATAGAAAATGTGTAATTACCTCTCATTCGGTCCATCAATTCCCGAGTCATATTGTAAAACGCATATCCGCCTATAACATCCAGTGTTTATCCATTCAGTACTCTTGTGCCTGTTGGTGTCAAGCTTTTATAGATATTTAAGAGGTATTATGGGTGTGATTATTTACCTTCGCTTTTAAACGTTAGTTTCAATAACGGAGAGCTCTTTAACCCGCCACCAGGAACCTATACCATTACCAACCAGCAAGTTAATTCTTATTTTTTGTTTAATGGTGTTTTAATGTTGTTTCAAAATAGACTTTATAAGAGTATTTACTTACCGGCTCGACCTCGGCTTGGAGATAATTGGCTCCAAACAGCGGTTGTTTATAAAGAACATCCGAAAGCATAGTCAAATGTGCCGAAAAGCTCTGAAATTCGTCTTGTGCTGTATTCCTTTGGCTTGAAGACGAATTCATCGCCGCATTCTCACCAACTTTCAAATTAGACGAAATGTAAAACATCCGCAAATTTGATATATATGCCTGGCCTTTTGAGCAGGTACGCTTCATCCAATCCCCTGGGTATCCACTATTGGTTTATGTTTGTATTATCTTATTATTATAATTTTCTCTATATCTCTTCTTTATTCTACTTTGGTATTTAATGATAGCTGCTCAAGAATATGGCGAAAAACGTCAAATTAGTAAATTTACCTTCCGCATTCAATGTCTAGTTTTACGCCATCTGCTTTGAATAATATATTTTCGTTTGGTAGTGGGATTGGAGTAAAATCCTCCGAGTATAGCACGCTATTAATAGACATCTCCAATCTTATATTCGCAATTTGGAAATCTACTGTGGTGTTCAAATAGTCCTTTTCATATTTTAAAGTAAGCCTTTTAAGGTCAACCTATATCAAATGAAATATCATGGGCGATTACTTTTTGCGACAAAATTAAGCCAGAAATACCAACAGTTTTCCAAACAAATAATGTTCACGTGATTTTATAGCAGCCAATAGCCTGGTATGGAAGATTTGGATTATGACAATGACTCAACCATCAAGAAATTTTGCGAATGAGATTCAATTGGACAGTTTCAACTGGACTTGGATTGCTTTCATGTATTATTTACTGCTCACGCACTAAAAAAAACAAAGTCACATTTTACTGTTTCAAAAAATATTACATACTACATATAGTCGAAGGCATAAAGTAAAGGATTTATCAAAATTAAAAAGGGAATAGCAAGGTAACTCACAGTAGAAAATGGGAGACCAAAGCATAAATCTAAAGGATTTGTACAAAAAGGCAAAGGATCAAATTAAAGATTTGGAAGATTCCACGCTGAGGGGTGACTCTGAAGAGTATCAGGTAAATGATTCTACTTTTTATTCTCATTTCAAGCTTGTTTAGAGTCTGAGTATTTCAGAGAGTCATGGATGCATTTGTAGATTTAGAGAGTAAAATAAAGTTATGAGTTTGATTTCTATAGAATAAAGTTGCAGATGTACTAAAAAGTCTCGATCAGTGCCAAGAATTTGTACACAAGCTCTCATTGTTTAGTGAAAACGAAGCGATTGAGGATTATGGCAACGCAGAAATAAGGTAATGCGTATGTTCAATACTTAATGTGATTTTATGCGCATTTCAACTCTTAAAATTATCAACTCATTGAAGCCAAATAAACCAAAAAATTACTGAATATATATACAAAGGTTTTTAATGATACCAAGACTACAGGCCTCTATGCTAAGCAAATTAAGAGGTGATAGAATGGTCTCTGTGGAAAAATCCAAGGTAAATATGATATGTTATTACTTGTAAAGCTGGATTGGCTATATTGTTTTAATTTCCAATATGTTTACATGATTGAAAATTTGGTATAAGAATTGGTATAAAAGCTAGAAAGGGTTTTCTTATTGTTAGTTGAAGCTACTGGAGTTCATTGAGAAATTGATTGACCTGGAGATTGTGAATGATGAGGTAAGAACGATATTTATTTATTTACTTGATGGTTTTTGTGTCAAATTGTGGTAAAGTAATGCATAATATACAATTCTCATGATTGTAGGATGTAAAATACTTTGAGGATGTAAAAAGAGGAGTAAAGCCTGACGCTGTAAAACTTAGAGAGCTCAAAATAACAAGATTTAAATCGCAAATGGCGTTAAAAAAGGAATTGAAAGAGGTCCAGAGCATGCTGGATGGGATGAAAGAGCTTGATGATGAATTGGAGGACGATGAGCTAGAACGGAAATGTTTGATAAAAACACTTGAGCTTGAGGTAAAAGTGTGTATTGACGACTTGGCCGCCACTATGGAAGAAATAGAATTGATAAAGCATTTTGAAAAAATAAAAGTAAACACTGGAGATGAACAAGCAAACAAGGAAGAGAAAGTGGATAGCACTTGGAGATTGGATGGGGGGCTTCATGGAAAAAAACTGCTAGACGGCAAAGGGAAGCCACTAAAAACATTTACACTAACAAACGACAGAAAAACCATTACGAAAAACGTCTTTAGACCAGGATATTCGCTACCTACAAAGACCATTGACGAATTCCTTGAAGATGAATTTAAGAGAGGAGGTGTTATTACATCTTCAAAGTAAGTACATATAATAGCACCTGTATTTTGACAAACTAAAATCTAGAATACTAATCCATAAATGCGTTATACCACATAGTAATGGCCCAGAGATTGATCCCGATGAAGACGATAATGATGAGGAACTAAAGGATAATGATGCTGAGCTTTACAAGCAGCGAAACTGGGATGACTTTAAGGACGATACCCCTAGAGGCTCAGGAAATAGAACAAACCATGGCTAGAGCCATATTGTAATTATCTCACCCTATACATGCCATTTTACGAGGCAGTTTCTATTCCCGAGTATGGCACACTGGTTCGTTTTATTATTTTTGCTACTTTACTACATATTTTATTGTTTGGTAGGTAGCTCTACCCCAAGTCAAGAATACTCAAATGAAAATAACATCTGCATATATCCTATCACTTTTACTTTCACATACTTTTCTACTCTATCTCTAGCAAAATTTTGTAACCTTTAGCAAAAACTTAAATAAAATCGGAAATAAACAAGACCATGGGTGCTAGCCTCTTTGTTTGTTCGTGGGTTCATTTTTTGCAAAATGCGATTGTCTATGGAAAAATACAACAATGGATTTAATCTTGCTCCCCCTTCTCCATCTCTCTTTCTCTCTCGATTTTTTCTTTGCGCATCATTCTCTGTTCTCTAAACGTCTGTAATTGAGCTTGTATACCCTCTACGTTTTGCGCTGGTCTGTTTTTAGGGATTGGATGAAAATCAAAGTAATCTCTCTCTACATACCTATCGTAAAAGTATGGTGCCCCGAAGAATGTCATTGTGCCAACAGGCAAAAATACATAGACAGCAAACTTGATAATTTCAACTTTTCCGCTTCCACCTAACATTGTGCTTGTTTGATTTTACCTCGATGTATAATTTATTATTCAAAGTTTAATGATATCAGAAAGGCAATCTTATTTTTTTCTGAAAATATTTTGAGATTAATTGGCAAAGCTTTTATAGCTAACATATTCTCCCAAAACCCACAAAAATAACACCACTATCAAGAGGGAACGAAGGGAATGCATTTGATAAATGTTTCCATATCACCAGCTTTTTTTTTTTTTTGGTTTTTGTAACCGCATCAGATTGCGGATAATTAGCATTAATAAAAAAAACTGTGCCAACCAATAAGAATAAAATAATAATTAGCGCGAATTGTTACTTGTTTTCAAATTGATGAAATAGAAAACATCAAACATATTTTACAGCGACAATTTCTTGCAAAAGCTGCTTGAAGAAACAAGTTTACATCGAAGAATAAATACTTATTATTACATATATCGATATATGGATAACGGCTCCCATCGAATTCTGTGAAAACACTGAAAATACATAGTGCGACAATAGTTTTGTTTATAAATCAAAATAAGGATTCGGCGGAATACTTGGAACAATATTCAAGATTGTAACGATCACCGATATATATAAGACGGACTAGCACATCCCCATCCCCTTCTTTTTTGTACAATACTGAGAGAAAGAGTATTATTGCTTGCCAGTATTTTAGACCGCTCATTTCTTTTACAAAGTTGTTTGGAGGCTTTGTGTAAATCGGGACAAGAGATTAGAATCAGAAATCCTCAACTATTTCATACCGCAAGTGTGGCAATTCCGAGACAAAATGAACGTTAAATCTGATGGGATGGCAGGATATAGTATGATATACAACGAAAACTCGATCGGAAGGAATTCAGTCACTGGAAATGATTTCGTATCTGAAATATCCTTTGCTCGGCTAAAAGAAGCTGTTTTAAGCAAACAGAATACCAAAACTATTACAGTTACAGCGATATACTTTGTATTTGGCTTAATACTGTGGCTATTTGGTATATTGGAAAGAAATCTAGGTAAGTTGAAACGAAAAGCTTGGCTATATAATGAAGTATTTGTTACTGAAGGTGAATAATGATTATATATTATAGTTGCAGCAAGCTATGGCTCGGTTCTTATCTACGATTCGGCGAATTACTTTATATCGATTGTATACCAGGCAATTCCTTTTTCTCAGAATCATTCTTCCACGACGGAATATCCATTTGGGTAAACTCGCATTAATTTACCCATACAGTTACACAACTATACTATACTGTTGTCCACCATATAATAATAACACCTTTTTGACTATTTAACACAAATAGGTTAAACAGGTTGCCCGTTTTATCGGTATTTATAAACGCCCTAGTATTCCTATATGCGGGGATAAATACACTCAAAGAATCTCTTGAACACTCAATGTCTGGACATGATCACGTAAAAGACAGTAGCGATGATATAACAACGGAGCTCACTTCATATAACACCACTTTTTATGTGTTTTTGGTTGTTTTTTCGCTTCTTATGATGGCAAGCTCAGCTTATGTTAACAAGACCTTTCATCTAGTTCCAAGCAGTAAGAGTTGCTAATTTTCCGCTAATTACCAACATTTGTGTTTTTTTAGCTAAATATTCACGTATGGAAACTATGCGTTTGTAGGACAACTAGCAAAAAGATGGCAGCCCACCTCTAAACTTCAGGAAGTTGTTATGCTAGTGAGAGTTAATTCTTTTGGAACGTTACTGGTCTCAGGAATCATTCTTTTACACAAAATCTTTATGAAAACATTGTAAGTACACAATTTTATAGTTTTTTTTGTGCTGAATTGTTTATAATAACATGTCTAACACAATTCTATAGAATCTCTGAGGCAATTCTGTTAATAGTGCTATCGGCCACAATCTTTTATCTAAGTATTCCTGTACTTATCCAATCCGGTAGGATACTGATATTTGCTGTTTCGTTTGGGACGGCCAAGTTTGTGGATCAAAAACTAAATAATGTAATTCGCATGTACTTTAAATATACACACTTTCTTATTTTATACATAAATAATCTTAAAGGTTGTTTAATACCTGTAAAATGATCTGAAAAATAACAATACTGTACTAAAAATTGCTAATGTTTTAGATTGTTACAATTCCTGGTGTCCTTTCGTATAACGTAAAATATCTATGGCACAGCACATTCAACAAACTTGAGGGTGTTATTGAAATTTATGTAAATTCCAAAGCCAACTACATCCACCTTAGCCAGCAAGTCGAATATTACTTGTTCAATAACCTGAAGGGCCAGTGGACAGTTCAATATATATTTTTAGATGAGTGACCATGTTGAAAATAGACTTTATATCTTTTCTTACTCCTTTATTTTTACACTTTTGTACCGTTTGACGAAGAGCTGGGTTTGACAAATTTGCGTTAGAATTTCATAAATACAATTATATACTAACAGTCTGTGCAGGAGAATACATGGTTATAGCAATCATGTCTTGCGATAATGAGCACAGCTGTTAATGGCAAGAAACATCTGCCACGTTACACCGTTTTTTTTACACAGATTTCAGTGATAGATCGAATTTTATTTGCATTGCATATCATTAGGCAATTTCTTTGAAAAGAAAAAATGGTAAAAGAATGGAAAGAAAACATAATTTGTGATAACTCATTTAATTTCAAGAAGCGCCTTTGTGCTTTCCAAAAGCTCGATGGCATCCTTCAGCTCCTGTGTATCTGCAAACTCGCTGTTTCCATACGCCTAATATATCAAAATGCAAAATCAAAAATCACATCAACGAAACAAAAATTCAGAAATGATAAAGTAGATACATAAAGTGTGGTTATCCCCACATTATGAAGAAGTACAAAATACCAATTGAAGAACCGGAGTGAAACTTACAACGAGATTATCTAGATCTTGGTAGGCACTCAGTATCCTCTTGTCGCAGCTAGGATACATTGCAGTCGTTTCGTTTAGAGCCTCCCTCTATGAATGTGGTTTATAAATATGTTATTTTTGTAATATATACTCCTAATGAAGTACAGTCTTAATAAAATCAGCGTATAAAATTGAGTGTGTAAGACCCTGGCAATTACCATTTTATTTATAGCTGCTGGCTCAGCTTCTTTCGCAATTAGATCTTCAATTCTCTTGAGAAGGTCCTGTTCCTCAAACTTGTAAACATCTTTATCCTTGATAAGTCTATTTTTTTGGTATATTTATATGATTTGAGACCATATTTCAAATATGGTTTTTTTTTCAAATTATAGAAAGCTCATAATAAATGTAAAAAAAAGTAAAACAAAAAACGGAACAGAGGTTGTTGCTACCTTTTTAGAGATCCTGTTTTTATCTTGAGCGATTTGAGAGCGGACATTTTCGCAATTGATTTCCCTAGTTTGATTCTGTTATGGTTCAAATTGTATGATGTATTAAAAATGAGCAAACTACACTCCCCAACTTTAAATTTGGAAAATGTAAATAAAAGGTGCCGCTAAAATGATCAGGTTTGTGAAAACTAAAATCCGCAAATTAAGTTAAGAGAAAATAAAGACCAGTAATAACGAATTGGCATTTCTAAGCTGGCCAGTAATTTTGATTTCGGGCCAGGTCGTAGCCAACCATCAATACATTTACTATGTGTTTGGCTTTTCAAAAAAAAAAAAAGTAGGTATAAAAAAAAGCTGCTGAATCTTTGATGCATCAAAACACAAAATACAAAATACAAAACACAAAAAGCAAATATACGGCGCATAATGGGTAGGGTGGACGATATAATCCTGAAGTGCAAGGCGGAAGTAGGAGGAATAGATCAATATTTGAAATCTTTAGCTACTTTGTTGGTAGAGTTTATATACTGGAATGAGGAGTACTCGAACAATCGCAAAGACCCCAAACCAATCCAGGACGGAGAAACAGATATAGATCTTATTTCACTTGGAATTAGAAATATTGATATAGATAATGAATACATCGCCGCTACAAACAGGGAAAGCGACGAGAACTGTTTTGCGAGTGACATTTCAAGTCCGCCAAAAGGTGTTATTTTGTCGGGGGAATCTGGTTGTGGAAAATCCAAATTAGCAGAGACCCTTGCAGGTATGGGATTTTTTTCACTATCTTTATATGTTTGATATATTCACCGAACAAAAAAATTATTTGTCAACGTGCTACGGTAATGGTGTTAAAAAATAATAACGAAAACATACAACCTCTATAGTGAAGAGTGGGATCAACTATCAATATGTAAATTGCACAGATCTGTTTCGTTCAGGTACTATAATACCATACACATATAGACAGATATACATTACTTTTTTGGTAAATTTTTGATAGGTATTCTCAAAAGAACATAGAACTATAGTGCTAACGAACGTGAATGTAATAACCACATGTTAGGAATTGGAGAAAGTGAGAGGCTATTAATGTCTATTTTTGAAACTCCAAAGTTTTCAACCAAGATACTGATTATGGAAAACTTGGAAATAATATGTAGCAGTGGTGAAGTTGAGGAACGGCTCTACGGCCTACTGATAGAGCTAATAGATAAATACAACAATGTCTTCATTATTGCAACGACTGGCAGACCGGAACAAATATCGAAACAGATTATGCGAGCTGGTAGGCTTGATAGTACAATAAGTATAACGCTTGGATCACCGCTAAGAAGAGCTGAAATTATGAAAGTGATGCTGCAAGGTACGTTTCAATATGTATACTTTATATCTCCTACTTTGTCAATTGGCAAAATTACATGAATTACTCGGTGTGGCAAGGTGGGCCGTTTATGAATTTCTATTGAAATCCAAAAAAAATTACAGATTTAAATACGACATTTTATAACAATCTTTATAATCCCACGAGATATACAAGATAAAAATATGCATCAATAACGATTATAGGCTATCCAGTAAATAAAAATGATATTGAGGAAATCAGCAGGTATATTGGTGCGAATTCACATGGGTTTTCAGCAGCAGATTTAAAAAACTTGTGTTTGGAGGCATACTATATCTACATAAAAAGATCACATAAAGGCGGTTCTGAGGAAAATCTTAAAAATGTAAGTGGTTTCTTGCTGTGGTTATGGCTTGATCTTTTTTAGGCAAAATATGAGTTGAAGCAAGTAATATTTGGATGTTCATGGCTGATTAACTAGGAAATGGCACAGAAAGACTTTGACGAGGCGTTGAATACAGTTCAACCATCGCTACTCCGAGATTATCAAATTAAGGTAATTATATATGTCCCATTATGCACACAGTACACACTAATATCTGGATATTCTGGCTCTTGTAGATACCTAAATTCAGATTTTCTGATATTTACGGATTGGACAACATTAAATCCCTGTTGCACGTAAGTCTATTTTGATATTTTTAATAGTAACACGACCAACATTTGGCTTATAGTATATTTAAAAAATATTATTTGTCTATCAGTTTGTGATAATTGTATTAAACATGATTGTACGAATCATCCAAAAATAGGAAAGAGTTGTCATACCCATAATTAATTTGGAGAACATTTCAGCAGCCAAAAATAACGAAATATCATCACGTCCACCAAAGGGAGTTCTAATACATGGACCCTCTGGTGTGGGGAAATCGATGCTAGGGTATGCCATAGCCAACGAAACGGGAATAAATGTGATTTTTGCAGACGCTAGTGAGATCAGGTCGATGGTTGTTGGGGAATCCGAAAAATCAATACAGAGACTATTTAAACATGCGCGTGCTAGCTCACCTAGCATTATTATCTTTGATCATGTAACGAACATTGTTGAACAATACTTGTATTTGAGGTTCATGTACCATAGTGGTGTTTGTAAAACCAGAAACTATAACAAATATACCTTTATAACCTTGCTACGATTATAGGTTGATACACTTGCGGTAAACAGACAAGGAGAGGATTCAACATCTGAAGGGAGCTCGCTTCGGATTTTAACGACACTTTTGACAGGTAAATAAATTGTGAAAGGATCCAAAATGACGAAGTTTTATGTTTCTAGAAAGAGTGTGCTACAATGAATGGCGGGGAATAATTGAAATGCTTTACTAATTTAGAAATAGACGGGTTTGACTCGGATAACAGTAATTCTGAAAGTGATTTTGTGATGATAATAGCAGGTAAGCATCACTTGATTTTAGCTAAGTATCCATTACGGCCACGATCGGAGGAATATGTATATATATATATTTTGGTAAACTCTTATTTTATGTAATAAATGTTGATGAAAATGTGTGAATGTGTGTGTGTAAACTGAATAGTTTGCAACAATGTGGAAAGTATTGATCCGGCATTTCTCAGGCCTGGGAGGTTGGATATTCACATTCAACTAGAGTTACCTGACCAAAAAGTAAGTGAGAAAAACACAATTTTACTCGATGGTAAAGGGGGGAGGGGGGGGGGGG
>LSSK01000659.1:0-28172 GCA_001969505.1 Zancudomyces culisetae | reverse complement strand
TTTTTTTTACTTTCTTTATTAACTTACCGGTATTTGTAGTTCGGGTAAACGGGTGCGTGTGTTAAAATTTGATGATTCTTCAAGAATATTTTTTTGTGTTGCCTATTTCTCGTTAGCGTTAACCTCCCAAAACTAACACAATTATATACTGAGGCAAAATCTATCTAATCTATTGATTTATGTGCCCCCTAATGGTAATGTTATTTATCCGCGTTTTTTGATTTAATCGTAAAATGGATTCCAGCTCTTTTCTAAAATTGTAAATGTGGCCAGTTCGCTCTTTTTAATAAACTCGTGGGTGGTGTAAACACTATCTTTTTATCCGAGGGCATAAGTATATTACAGTATAAAAGTTTTTAAGTGGAGGAGGAACGTGTTGCTCTGTATTTAATAAATATAGTCACGATGATGCTTAAAATTTGGTCACACATTAACTAAACAATGGCTAAGGTAAATATTCTTTTTTTTTCACATTAGAACTTTCCAATCCCACTAAGCTTTTTTCTGTTTTTGTTTGTCCCATCTGTTTAATACCCTTAATTACAAGTCCAAATCGAGAATTACAAATTCAGATTTAATTACTCATAAACCATGATTGATGTTGCAATAAAATTTTAATTGCCATGCAGTCGTTGAGTATTCCTTTTCGGTCGCAGAAAGTAGGCGGTTCATACAGACAAATTCAAACAGCAAATGATTTCAAAGCTGGCTGTTGAACAAAGAAATTGAGTAGTGCGTTTTAGCAAATGATATCACCAAATGTTTACTGTTCGTAATTGGTACGACCAGTAGATTTTGTTATTCCCTGGTTTTTTTTATACTTCAATTATCGAGGTCTTTTTTCTCTATTTGGTAATAAAGGGAGGATAAGGGTGGGGTGATGGTGGTGAGGGGATGGGTGGTGAGTGGTGAGTGCAAAAAGATACCCTGGCAAGGGGTGCAATATTAGATGGTATGTTTTTGTTTGCTTTTTACCATTCAAGGAGTTAATTTAAGGCGAATTTTTTTGACTGGGGGCTTTTATCTTCAGTATGTCTTGAAGATTATACACACGATTCCCATATACTTGATCGTGCCAAAAATGAATAGGGAAATGGAAAAATTATTTGATTGTGGTCCAAAATTTCAATTATATTTTTCAGCTATGCGGCATTATCCGCCTTGACTACGTCCCCTTTTGTTGGGCTATATTCCTTTCAATATAATAAACCAACTCCATTTATTTCTCTCGCTTTTGAATGTATAAACAAATCCTTTGTCCGATTTTCTCCCGCTAATTTAGACACAACGTTTTTGCTTATACTTTTTCTCTTTAGTCCAAATCTTTATAAATCGAAGCGATGAATGAAGTCGACTTGCGACTCGGAAACTGCCTATTCCAATTTAGCTTAAGTAAGTTTCCGATGTTATGTTTGAGATGGTGAAACATCAGTTACTGGGCTCAAGTGTTGCATGAGCTAAAAACATCTGAGACTATTTTTGGGTGGTTTGGGTGGTTTGCGTCATTTATAGATGTGAAAAAAAAAACGCCCTCAATGAACGAAAAAAAATTATTTTTTTATTAATCCTATTCAATATATAAAAAAGATAATGATAAGGTATAACAATGCACAATGAACAATTAATACAATGTTAATAGTTGAATCGGAAAAGATATTATATTATGACTATAAGCAGTAAATGCCAAATTGAAATCGTACTGAATCTTTGATGGTTTTGCGGCATTTCCGTTTTTTTTTAAAAGTAATAAAACGAAATCGCCCTTCTCCCTAGCTTATGCTTAATAAAGAGGAAACTAAGTAAAGCTGAGAAGAGTACTACTTTTTACCCACATATCTTCTCCTTGCACGTCCCTCCATTACTCATATTAGCAAGTCTCGTATCTACAAACCAAATATTCTATCGGAATACTATACACACCCGACAAAAGCTGGCTATTTATTTGTAAGAGTAAAAGGGTTAATCTAAACTAGTATCATTTATTCGCATCACCAGTGGTTAACTGGTGGTTCTAGTCTCTGTATCAAATATGTTCAATATTTTCCATTATTACACAAATTTCGCAATTTGGTATATCAATACTCCACTTTTACACATCATCAGCTTAAATACTTTTTATTTGCCATTTTTGGTCGATCTGAACATACTAAAATTGTAAATAGAAATATTACAATCCTAAATGAACTATCACATGCCTGAGTGTCCCAACTGTAAGGCTTGAAGATTACTTGCTAAAGCCTATATGGGAAGATTCATTCGAAAAGCGTATTGCAAAAAAAGCGACTGTGAAATAAACCTTTTCCACTAGTTGTCCCACCCCGACTTCATGTCCATTCATATGATTTTGATTATAGATGCTTAGCCAAAAACACTAGTCTTGAGATGCGTTGCATTCAAAATGAAAGGTTATTTCTTGTTACGTCGCTTAGCTAAAGGTTGGTTAGTAAACATCATCGATTATCACAGTAGCACAAAATCAAGGTATTAAATTAAGAGCCTACATGCCCAGACACGTCAACAAGCCGATTGTGATCGAATACTATTCGCTCTACTCAACTCAGTCCATTTTTTTATTTTTATTTTTATTATTTTATCGTTTTCTCAATAGCCTAAAAGTATTATAAACATTAACTCGCCATATTATTGGCTAAAATCAAGTTTGCGCATAACCAACTCATAAAATGATATAGATTTACACGCTTTGTCCCAATAACTCGTTGTTAGGACATGTTACAAAAACCAAGAGGCCTAAGAATAAGCAATCCTATCAGTTCATTATAAAAGTTTGTGGATCGGTTAATTCACAACATATTAATATGTTTAGGCGTTTAGACTTTGTGCATCTGAGAAATGTATTAAATTTGAGAAAAGCACTTATCACAAAGGCTACCTAAACATTAAACTCAGTTCTCACCCCTCCCCCCCCCGCCCAAATCCCTCTTGACAAATAAATATTCATCGGAATGCTTGTACTATTTTTATAACCAATAGGTTAACTGCTGACTGTATTTACTTTCTCCGTACTTTTTAGCAAAATCAGGGCCAATGTGGAATAATTGCAATTAAATTGCGTGCTTAAAAGCTATGTTACAAATATACGTTGCTTTCTGATGCTTTATGTAATGAAGTCACACAGCTATGTGTGTACTAGACTTCAGGGTTCTCTGCAAAAGCGTTTGTGTTATCTCGCTTACCAAATTATTATCCAGAGCAAAGCTTGCAATATTTCCAAAACTTCTGCTCACCTTCTGTCGTTCGAACCTGCCAACATTTAAAAAACGAGTAAGGTAAGCTGGTGTAGATAAACTATGGATGTAATTTTCGACGAATATTGCTTTTATACGTGGCTCCAACTTAATTATATACAGTTGGACATTATAAGACTAAGCAATTTTTATAAATTATTTTATTTATAAAAAGAAAAATGGAAAAAAGAATCTCACTTTGACAATCTCATCAAAATATCATTCAACCTGGTCAACATAGACCTAGGATCGTCCATGAGACCGGCGGAAATGAATGCATTGTCACAGACCTGTTCTGCAATAAGTGATGCAAGTTGGGGATCAGAATCCTTAAGTTTATACAGCTTAAGAATGACGGGATGCGAGGGGCTCAATTCAATATTACAGGGTTCCATAGGGAGTGCATTGGTTGAGCCGCTAGCCTGGTCATTGGTGCTTTCTGCCATCATTAGCATCATTTTTCTAAGCGAGGGAGACATGAAGTCTGTTAAAACGGCTGGGTGCTTTGTTAGGTAGGATGAAAATCCAATTTTTTTGATTCTTGTAGGGCCAAACACAGGAAGCAAGAAGGAAACCAACTCTTCGCGTTGAAGTTCACTCAAGCTATCACTTTCTGTAAGTGGGCTTTCTTTCTTCTCTACATCATTAGAAGCATCATCGTCTTTTTTAACCTCAGATTTTTTGATGTTTGACAATTTTTCAAGCTCTGCTTTTGCTTGCGAAGAGTCAATAGAAATGAATTTGTATTGCTTTTTGTATCCATTGGCGATCGAATTCATCATGTGGTCATCAACTGATTTTGTCAACAAGAGAACTTCGACTCCTAAACTTTTAAATGGTTCGTAGTATGGGTTTTCCTCGGCATATTTTCGGTTAGGTGAACATAAATAGTATATGTTGTCACCCTTATTACGGCTGATATATTCATCAACACTTGTTAGGGGAGTGTTCGGCTGCTTGTCGTTTTCTGGAGCGCCAAGTGTCTCAAACCTCAACAAGGAGATCAAGTCATCCTTTATTGCTCCATCTGTAGAATAAAACACACCTTCTTTGATGTAGTTTCCAAATGCTCGGTAGAATTCTACATATTTCTCCGGCTCGAATCTTGCTTCATCCTTCAACCACTTGATAACCCGTGACGTCAAGACATCCCTGAGTCTGGTTATTATTCTTCCCTGTTGAAGCAGCTCGCGTGAAAGATTAAGGGGTAAATCCTCACTATCCACAACTCCCTTAACGAATCTCAGCCACTCGGGTAGGACTTTATCACAATTAGACATTATCAAAACCTTTCTAGAGTATAAACTCAATCCTGCTGTCTTTGTCTTTTCCAGGTATAACATTTCGCTATTTGTCTTTGGAATATACAGAATAGCTTTAATAGAGAGTGGGGAATCTGTCTTATAAACCAGGTTGTACTTGTAGGTATCATAATCTCTAGTAATGAATTTATAGAAATCATCAAACTCCTTGTCCGATATATTGCGCTTGTCCTTTAGCCAAATAGCCTCTATGGTGTTTACCTGCTCCCCATTAACTGTTATAGGAAAACCTACAAAATTGCTATATTTCTTCACGATTTCTTTAATCCTATACTCATCCAAAAATTCTTTTGCATCGTCCTTGATATTAATTGTAATTTTAGTTCCTATTATGTCTGAATCTACCTCCTCCAACGTATATGTCCCCAAACCTTCGGATTTCCATAAATATGCCTTGTTATCCTCATGCGTAGCGTTATTAGCTTTGGATGATTTGCTAATCACCTCCATGCTATCACCAACCATAAATCCTGAATAGAACCCCACACCAAACTGACCTACTATGTTTGATACGGTTTCGTCTTTACTGTCCCCACCTCCATCAGCTCGCTGCTTTAGTTGTTCTTCGATATAGGCTTTAGATCCTGACTTTGCTATAGTTCCTAAATTTTCCACAAGCTCGTTTTTTGTCATTCCGATTCCATAGTCGTGAATTGTTATTTTTTTGTTTTCCTTGTCTACATTTATTTCTATTTTGAGTTTCTCTGTGTCGTGCTCACCTGAAACCACTGCATCGCTGTTTGTTGCCTGTAGATATCGGAGTTTCTCTAGTGCATCAGAAGCGTTCGATATCAGTTCTCGTACAAACACCTCTCTTTGCGAATACAGCGAATGTGCTACAATATTCAACAGCTTTTTTGTTTCTGCCTTGAATTCATGAACGTTCTGTTGGGAACTACTACCAGATTCACCTGTACTGTATTCTCTCATATTTTTGCCACTGGATCTTGCGAGGGCATCTCTCTTTATTGCTACTGTCGCTGGTCCATTGAATTTCTTGTTTACACCCGTGTTTATTTTTCTAGTACTTTGCAAAGAACTACTTCTACTGGGCTGTTGTAAAAGATTTCTTGCCAGATTCCTTGTAGCTAGAAGCTTGATCATCTGCATTTTCCTTTCTTTTTCTCTTTCTCTTTCTTTTTCTCTGTTTTTTCTTGTTTTATTTACTTTCTGGTGTATTTTCAAGATTTAATCCAGATTTGGTATCACATTTGCCACTCTTGTCACACTGATGAAAAAAAATTTTTTTTTGGAGTTTGAAAAAGGCAACAAACTCGAGCTTAAGATCAGGGTTTGTAGTCCATTATGCGGAGGAGGGTTTCTGATTTCAGTTTTGGATTGGTAGCTTCCTATTTGTTTCTTTTTTTCCTTCATAGCTAATAGAAAATCTCGACAATCAAGGATGGGGGTTGAAATTATTTTTTTTAATCTGGCACTTATACAGTATTAACCAAAACCCTTTTTAAATTGCGCTATTCGAATTCGACTCATCTGGCGTGTACTATAAGAAAAAAAGCGATAAAAAAAAGCGGAAAAATGGTAAACATAAGGCCTGCGAGGGTAAGTTTGATCTAATTTCAGATTTGATATTTCACTACACTTCCTACTAGCACGTTTTCTGTTGCTCAATACATCATACTGTATATCCTTTTTTTCAAAAAAATAAAATAAGAGAGCATTCCAACAAGATTTAGCTTTGATAGATTGAAGACTTCACACAAATACAAAACTGCAATTTGCATAATTTACCCGAAAATTACCAACTCAAGTATTGTAAGTCGAGTGAAATAATTATTAAGAGTAATGCGTGTAATTAGATTACCCAACGCGAGCGGCGAAATATACAAGAAAAATAGCATATCAATGATTTTTATTAAATCTTTAGATCTGTACCACGGTCTAACCTGGCCCCAGCTCTCATATGTCGCAGAAAATGATCAAGGAGTCATTGTAGGATATGTTCTGGCCAAAATGTAAAACAACAACCGCACTTTGTTACTTTATAAATCTTGAAGAGGAAAAAATTGTCCTTATATGATTCAATTTCATGTATATAAAGATAAAGTTAAATGAAGTAAAAATGAAAATTAACATGCTTATAGAGAGGATGACGAAAAGAAAAAAGATGAGCCAACACATGGTCATATTACATCGATTTCGGTTATGAGAACATACAGAAGACTAGGGATCGGACAAAAACTGATGAAGCAATCCCGTAAGCATAGCTAATCGTTCATATATGTGAGATCCCCTCCCTCGCCCTTTTCCCTCCCCAAAAAAAGCGGAAAAGAGTAAAGTAGTGGCATTTCAAACACTATCAAACAAGAGATAAATGTATAGTTTATTGCCATACATCAACCTAGAATTGAGCATGAAAGAAGTCTATGGTGCCAGTTATGTTTCTCTGCATGTAAGAGTCTCTAATTTTGCCGCAATAAAGCTATACCGAGATAGTCTTAAATTCAGGTAAATTCAGCGGCCATACCCACTCATCCTCTTGAGTGATGCCATCTATATATTTTAATTGCTGCTAACGTCGCCTACCCTTATTAATTTGTACTTGCTTGTATTAAATAGTGTTGATCACACCGAAGCTAAGTATTATGCCGATGGAGAAGATGCGTACTACATGAAGCTGATTCTTTAAAATATCTGTGCATAGACGTTTATATATTTATTTGGAGTTAGATTAGCTTTTTGTGTCAAAGTTTTTGTTCGTCTATATTAGTACTTTTGGAAAACAACAAAGTTTAATAAATTATAGACAAGATCTAAAAAAAAGGGTAATGGGTTTGGAGTTTTCAGCTTGAACAGATGTACTGCTGATGATTATATGTTGCACTACTGCTTCGATATATGTGTATGGCCGGCTCTGGTTTATGAAAATTAAGTTTGTGGCTTGAAAAATAGGCGCAAATCCAATTTTTATATGGACCTGAGTGGTATAGATAATAGGAGATCGGAATACAAGCGGGTAAAAACAGAGTAGAGAGTCAGATAATTCACTTTTTGAAAAGTAGTTTGGAATACTCATCCTATAGAAGTACGGTTTTTGATGAAATTTACTTGCGTTTTTGTTATTTTTCTGAGCAATAATGACCATAGGATTGTGTTTGATAAATGTAAATGAGATATATCTTACAGTAATGTTTGATTTCAAGTTTGAAAATTTATCCTCAATAAAATTTCTTGATTTTGCAAATACTCTAGAAAACGAGGACTTTGCAGTTACAAATGCTATTTAAAAGAATCATTATCCGAGTTAACAAGGGTGATATATAGAAATTATAAAGAAGAAAGCAAAAGTACCTATTATCACTGACAGGAGGGAGCCAAACCCAGAATACACTAATGGCAAATCAAAGGTTGAAAAAGACAGAGCGAACGATGCAGTCGAACCGATCTATAACATGTCATCAAAAAGTGAAATATGAAGTCGTCAGAAACCTGTCTTCTTTAGATAAAGGTTGAAAAGACACCTAGTAAAGTCACAAATATTCACAAATTATATAAGATAACGAATAAATGGGAATTGTCTATTTACCGCCGAAATCGAGTAGAACTTGACCACGGATAGCCTAATGTCGTTTATTAGGCCTTCTGAAAGGTAGTTATTTTCTGCAAACCCAGACTTAAATTTCCAAACATGTTTTGTAAGGAAATATGTGTCCGGCGTTTTTTCATCCGTAAAAGGGATCTTATTTGGTGTGATACTACTCGTTGGCGACACAACCCCATGAATACCATGCTGATCCATAGCATTTTTAGCAATGTCATCAATAACCGATAAATCTTTTTCAAACATGGCTTTGTTGTTTAACAGTCCTTTGCTTAATCGCCCAGCCTCATAGATAGTCTATTATCAATGGTGTTAGCAAAAAATTAAATTTTTAACCAACAGATCATCGGTTTTTTTTTCCAAAAAATATATCTTACCTGAATTTCTGTCCTCAACAATATATTATGCGCCAAGAGGAGCACGAATTCTTCATAAACCCCATCAACTCTACCCAAAAGGCTTCTCCATATATATTTTTTATTCTCCCAGTTATTTAAACGTGCTTTTATCACAGATTTGTCTTCATCTAAAATTGAACTCAATCGAAGCTCAAATCTCCCAATACTGCCCTTCATACTGTTTTCATACTTCTCAACCAACATATGCGTTTTTTCTTTTTTGTTCCCAAGTATCCTGTTGATAGCTTTCGCTTTAACGATATAGTCACTACATAACGTCATGATGTTTATATACCCTTCACGATCTTTGTCTATTGTCTTTTCTTTAAATATGGAAAAGAAATGTTCCACGATCGCACTTTTATGGGATAACCGCAGCTTTATACCTGGTATTCCCAGTCCAAGCTTGATTATTTTTTTATACCTAGATACCTCGTTCTGATCTTGGAACTTAAGCGCCTCATCCTCGTGTTCTATTATAAACTCCGTATCGCATCTTGCATGAACAATTACCTTTTCCACAAGCTCCCTGTTCGCTGGTGTAAATAGTTGTTCAACATCCTCGCAATATACCACTACCTTGTTACTTTTCAAAATGTTTAGATACTCCGTCTCGTTGAGTAGAGATCGCTCCTCTATTTAGCCAACCAGCCATTATTTTTTTTTAAAAAGACATATAAACACTCTCAAATCTGCTTGAAAATACTACCAAACTGTCTTAGTACGTACCTGTATTTATGTGTTTTATGTCAAAACCTAAATCCTGGGTATCCAGCGATTGCTCGATTCCAATCATAAGTTCGTCAAGTTTTACCTGGCTTGAAGGCTTACCAATAGTTAAAACTACGTTACAGTATTTTTATGTATATACACATATTGATGAGTAATGATATTGATGGATTTTCATTCTGTCATTTTTTTCTTGGTCCCGGCTTTGCTTAAAGAATGGATCAAATCACAGAATTAACAAACAATGTTTTTCTTATTGTTTTATTTTCTGTTACTTATCCAAAAAAAATACACACAGTAGTTAATCGCTATTCTTACCTGAAACTATGTTATTGGTTTTGCTTTCTTCGATATACGCTGCCCTTTTAAGAAATTCACTGATTAAAAAATCAAACTCATGGTCCACGTTCCTCCCGTAGCCTTTGATTGCATCTGTAGTGCTTTTCAGAATTTCAATCGTCTTGTTTGTATAATCTGATTGTTGCCCAATAACGTGGGTGTTTGTGATGTTCGCCACATCAGATTCACTTTCTACTGTTTTCAAGCTTGTTAATGTACTATAACCATGTACACGCTGTGTGAATTGCACCGCAAACCCACCCGATAAAGGTGTTTTTATATTTATATTTAGACCTTTAGTCTCAGTCATCTTAGACCTTGCATTTACAGCCGCATGGTAAATGTTTTTTCGTATGCCCAAATATGTACCTCTTAGTATGCGTGAGTGAGCTTTCGAAGCAATAGTCCTTTTTGCTCCTGAATACGCTATTGCTAGTGAGCTAGGATGTCTGTAGGAGCTGATCATTTTGATGCTATACTTTTTTTAAAGCGAATGGCTTCTATATAAAATGCCCTCAATTCTAATAATAAAATCTTTGACCCAGCTTTTCTAACCTTGCCTCCCCCTTTTTTTTTGCTGATTTCAATAATTCAATACATTTTTATCGAGTTGGTCGATCAATGATTTCATTTGCACACCTTCCCATCTCTAACCTTTAAAACTTTTTGATAACAAATTTTGTCCAATAAAAGTCTCAAAAAACTGACATAACTGGCTGAAAAATCAAAATGAATGGTAATGCATCGCATACATACTTGGAGTTGATGGTATAAACTCCTCCACTACTGCTTTTTTTTACTTTATCACGTAAGAAAAGCAAGAACCGTCAAGCATTTAAAAGTACAAATTAACACTCGGTGTACATCTGTTTTTTTGGTTTTAGAATAATGGTTTTCACCTTTATTTTGAAAAAAAATACTAACACAAATATTAACCATGCCAATCGCCAATCCTGCCATTCTATTGATTTTTTTATAGTCTCAACTTCCTTTTGAAACGCTCATAAGGAACATATTTTCTATGCAACACAATAATGTTCTTATTAGCTTTAATTTTCATTACATTCGAGATAGACAGTTTTGATCTGCAAAAATACTGCAAAAATACTAGTTTGTGTTTATGGAGAGTACGCAATGCTTGGTAAGCAACCATAAAAAGCTCCTATCTGTAAAATGATGGGGAAACAACGCCAATACTATTGGAATTACACATTTCCTAGAGTTTTCTTTATGCCGTTTCCACGTGAGCTGGAAAAATGTCTAGTTGATTTTCTATTGTATAAAATACATATGCTGAGTGCATTGTGAATACTTTTTAGGTCTTGTAAAACTTTATAGAGATGTACTATTATTTACACGTATTACGTATACAATATTTTAGGTAACATACTAAACAAGATAGAATATATATTGATATGTTGTTTGTATGTATATTATTCTTTGAATAACCAGAATTAGGCGAGTGAAATCGTACCTACTATACAGCTGAGTTGATACGACGAACCTCCTCATCAGCTAACTACTGAACCATCTGACTATTCATTACCCATTACATATGACCCAGCCATCTACTTTTGCATTTATTACAAGTTTTTTTTATGAGCATGCAATCCTCAACTCAAAAAAGTTATTTGACTTCATTTTTATTAATATTACGGTGAGCTATAGGGGTACACTGCTTTCTATAAGAAAATCGGTGCCATCTTGTTGTTTGCAGATAATTTTAGAAACTTGCAAATTTGGTGCATACACATACACATACACATACACATACACATACACATACACATACACATACACATCTGGTATGTCCTTTGTCTTTATCACGGATCTTATAATCGGTTAATATGCATTCTCCAAACGAAAGCTTGGCTTGTCTAACCTCTTAGCACTGGGTCGAGTTTTTAGTGGATGGGCTTTACTCCAACCATTTTAATCCTGCAAAAAAAAAAAAGCGTGACAAAAAAAATTGGACCAGAAGCACTAGCTTATGAATCTAATTCCGTTTACTAATACACAAAATTTATCAAATAGCGTGAATTTTAAATTGCCACGATTATTCACCAATAGAACTACAAGAATGATGTTCAATACAAAGAATTAGCAATGCAAACTTCCCCAAATGAACCAAGAGCTAGAACACAAAAAATGCATCAGACTATTTGTTGAAACAAATAAAAGCTAAATGAGTTTCGAGCTACGATAGCTCTTAGAATTTAGTGTCCAAACTACAATACAGATTTTTTCCAGTTAAATACACGCAGAATATTGTAGTGTTTGTCAATTGTTAAAATTTGCGAGTCAAAATAGCATATGCAAACTACTAAGTTACTACTTCAACATCAAGCCCTTAACTATCAAAGATTGATCGAAGCCAACAGAGGGTTTTTTTTATATACTGGGAACATTGAACATAAACGTAAAGCCTCATTTGAAAGAGCAAATGTTCAAATACAAAGGAGAAAAACGAGTTTAAACACTATTATTAGGACTTACATAGAAGGCTATTTTATTCTCATTGGGTCGAGTATCTATTCAATTCTCTAATTCCTAGTAGCGGTTGAAAGTACTGGAAATAACATTAGAAATAGAAATCGAGACAGAACGAAACATTTGGACGGAATAACTAAATAATAAAAGACACCTTTTGTGAGCATCTTTTGTTGTTTACGAGAGTTATATGGACATATAGATAGAAATACACCCGGTTATATTTGTAGATAAGTTCGAAATGGAAATAAGCGCACTTGTAAAAACAAACATTATCCTACTTGTGTTTGTGTATCTACCGGCATCAATCGTGCTATTAACGATTTTTCGGGTTATATATCTATGTATGACAAGGCGGGGTTATATACACCGGCTACTTGGCGAGTATGATGAGACAGAAGACGAAAGCTTTATAGAGACCTTTTTTGACAATGAAGAGTCTCGTCAAAATTACGATATGGCGCGGCTGTTCGAACAAAGGTATCCACATGGAACTGTGAATACGGAAATAACCCGTGAACAAGCGTTGCTGATTCACGAAAAGGGCGTAGGGGCATGGCAGCTTGAAGCAGATCTTTCGATCAATGCGCTTGTGCAGGATAAGACAGAAGTTTTACTAATGGGTGGTGATAACTGCATTCAGTCTAACCTTCCTATTCCGAAATCAAATTCAACCTACTACTTTGAAGTGAAAATAACCGAGAAACCGGCGGATGTGAACATGTGGATTGGAGTGGCCACAAAACCATATCCATATTGGAGAATGGTTGGGATGAACAAATACTCGGTTGGATACAACACATCAGACGGTAAAGTACACAATAGCACACCTTTTAGAGGGGTAAAGATAGGTGAAAAGTGTATTGTAGGCGATACAATTGGTGTTGGACATAATCCCAGGGCTGGCTATGTATGGTTTACCCACAACGGTCGCAGATACTCCACAACGCTTATGGGCCTGAACTACGATTTGTTTCCATCTGTCTCTGCAGACGGACCATGCTCATTCAGCGTCAATTTTGGTCAACGTGGATTTGTATTTATAGAAGCTAATGTTAAGAAGTGGGGTTTGGCGCCTATTGAGGGCTGTTTGCTTCCCCCTCCAACTTATGGCGCCGATCATGGAACTGTTTTATTAGACGCTGCTGACGATCTGACAGCAGAAAATAACTCTGGATCTGTGCACGAAAACGATCCCTCCTCCAGCGACAACGTATCTATAACTATACGGAATTCTTCATTCAACCAACAGGGCTCTTCAAACAACCCCAGGATACCAAATAATGCTCCCCAGACCGCCCCAAAGAGATTTGCCCCTCCAAACTATCAAGAAGATGACCCAATAGCTATACAGATTCTAGAGGCTAAAAACACCAGAATTATGACATCCTCGCTAAAGAGCCACGCAACAGAAACCCAGCCGAATCTTTCAGAGTTTCTTGCTAACTCAGACTTTTTGCCCTAGTCGCTTTTATTTCTTTAGTGCTGTACTTTTCGGTATGTGTATTTTTTGTTCGTTATGATACCTGTATTTAGCTATAACTTTGTGTTTTCTCTAAATCCCTTCTTACTTAGTAACTTGAATATTCAATAATTATAGACCTTTCAAAACCACAATGTTTGTTGATGACTTTGCGTGTGCCAACAAAATCTGAAGTTTTTAAAAAAAAAATTAGCGCGAACGAATGACGTAAACTTGGTTTCCACTTTTTATTCTTTAATTTTTTTGCAGCCGCAAACCTGGACTTTCACAATAGAGCTTAAATTGCGGATTTGTAACTTTGCTTTTCACTCATATTAGCTGTTTAAATATTTTTTTGACTGTAAAGGCAAATAAAAAAGCAATACCTAAAAGAGGATTTGGAATCGGGAATTGCGTTTTGGGCTACTTTTCTACATTTACTTCATCTGCATCAATCGCTACTGAGAAACCCTCAACAAAAAATAGTAAATAAAATAAACGCTCCAGACGAGAGACCAACCGAAAGAAAAAGATGATCGCGAATGTACAGCAGGCATCTCAAATATACGAGAGAACTTTCGAACTGATTGCTTCCAAAAGCAACTCTTCCACAATCGAGGATAATATAATGAATTTAAAGGTATTTGAAAGCGTTAAGCATGTCATTTCTTTCATCTTTGCTATTTTGTCTTTTTTTTGTTTTTTTAAAAAGGAATGTTATGGGCTAATGTATATGCTAATTAATAGAGATTTGTTATATTAAATTCGAAAACAACTCCACAAAAAAACGTGGAAATGTTGGTATTCCACCGTGCAATTTTGGAACTAGGCGCTGAATGGTCTGTGCAAAAGGGACACGATCAAGAGTTTGAGCAATACATGATCCAGCTTCTTGTTTTTTATTTCGACTACTCCAATATTCTCTCTCCCTCTGACAAGATGTATTATTTCATAGGATTAAACCTTCTGTTTTTACTAACTCAAAATCGGATATCCAACTTCAATGCACTACTTGAACGCCTCGACTTCGCAGTCATTCAGAACAACCCTTTTATATCTTATCCAATAAAACTTGAACAGGCAATCATGGAAGGCAGTTACAGAAAGGTCTGGAACGCCAGAAACGATGTACCAGCACCAGAATATTTGTTTCTGGTAGACATCTTGATGAATACTCTTAAAAACGAAGTGGCTAGTTGTGCAAACCAGGCATATACATCCTTGCCTCTTGAAGACGCCAGATCACTTTTGTTTTGTAACTCAACACAGGAGGTTCATGAGCTTTGTAAAAAAGTAAGTATTCTCTCATTTATGTTATATTTTTCCGCCTGTAATTGTACAGACACCAAACTGTTTTGGGTATGATTAATTTCCGAAAATAACACAATTCTTACATATTTAAATCTAATACAATTACTAGTTCGACTGGTATCTATCACCAAAGGATCAAAAGATATACTTTAATCCAGATAAGAAAGAGGACACAGAAGAATTTAACCCTTCCTTGGTTATAGAGCAACTTCTTACATATGCCCAAGAGCTAGAGAGGATTGTTTGATAGTTTTTATTATTTCTATACCGTGTTGTTTCCTTAGTAATGCACTATCTTTTTCTTTTGTTTTTTGCTATGGGACACGATATAATATATGGTTTTAAATATGATGTACGCACTTTTCGTTTTAGTTTTTTTTTTTTTTGCGGTTTGGTTTGTTTTGTTTGCATACAAACCGAAATTACTGGTTCATTTCTATTATTATTAAAATACATGATACTACATGTGCTATAAGTTTATGAATATTATAAATTCAAAGCGAATACACCTGTATTTTTTAGGAACTAAGCTGGGTTTGGAAAGAATGGTGCCATCAGATTGAAATGACTGAAGTGGTGTTAACCGTCTGAATTTAAAACATACCATTCTAGTGGTAACAAGTTAGCAACTCATCTGAGTTTGGTATATGTGGCACCCTTTACCCTCGTTTTTTGTACACCCCAACTTCTATCTAGGGCAAAAAAATACCCATCTAAACCGATGTTTTTATATATTTAGGTTTATTTTGGCGTTAATGGCTCGTGAACTAAAAAAAATGAGATAAAATATATGTTTCTTTTACATAAACAAAGCTTAAAACATTGCACGCTTAAGGTATGCATGCAACCCAAGATTCCTGTACTAAGCCTAGAAAAGCAATTTGACAGCTAATAGTATAAACATAAATGAACCACTAAGGCCAAGTCTACATGATTCGCTAATAGCGACATCTGCACTTGCATTTCTGTTTTTGCTTCCGACGTTACTGCTACCATCATAGCTGCCACTGCTACTATCACCGCCACTACTTGCACTTTTATCACTACTCACTTGGCTGTCACTAGCTACTCTTTTCTTGCTGTCGTTAGAGGCACTTTCGTTTTCAGTACTAGAACTGCTGCTGCTGCTCTTGCCTTTTGAATCCTTATCTTTGTTGTCAGCGGGTTTTTTCCCCTTGTTGTCATCGCTATCAGATTTGTTGTTAGAGCTCTTACCAGGTGATCCATTTATATTAAAGACAGGGCTATATGATTGATCACCCTCTTCATTTGTAATTCTAACAGAGTAGTATTTGCTTGTGGGCAAATCATCTGGAACCTTAAACTTATACTTTCTGGTACTTGAATCAGCAGATTCGCTTATCGTATAAACGAGGTTTAGGTTGCCGCTATCTGCACCTTCCATCAGGTCAATTATTATATTTCCCTTTAGTGGCTCCTGCCTAACTGAATTTCTATGTAAACATATACCCAGACATGTCGTTATCGTAGTGATATGATCCAAAGATATAACGATATTTGTTTTTAATTGCTAGACTCATTTTATGTCAACAACATCAAAAAAAGTGTATGTAAAACTTTTCTACTTACACCCATGTAACAACTCCATCGGAGCCTGGTGTCCATCTACTTGAGCCGATTGGCATAGTGATCTGTATGCTCGCAAAGACATTAGCAACTAGTGCTAATACAGCTAGTACTCTACTGGATATCATTTTTGTCTAGATTTTATGGTATTTGATTTCAACTATTATCGGTCCTTATGTAGCCCGTAATTAAATATATACCAATTTGAGTAAAAAAAGTTTGACAGTATATGTAACTATATATATACAAGCGAGATGAAAGTACTAGGTATATAGATAATTTACAAAGCTAATTAGGATCTTTCAAAACGACAATTTTGACTCCAGCAAAAATGAGTTAGGGTGTCTCATTGCCTTTATTTTAATCCACTTCATCGCCAACTGGTTACAGAATAACACATTTGCAGTACTCTCATTTTTTTAGAGCCATACCTGCTTTTCCCCATTTGAACTAGCAGAAATGAAGTAAAATAGAATAAGGTAAAAGCCGGGAAGGCTGGCGCTATACCATGTCCCGATTGTGGTTTAGCTCTACTTATTGTTGCTTTCATGTCATTAAGATTTGGTATTATCCGTAAAATTCAATCAGTATTAATTGCTGCTCTATCAAGTACAATGGATAGGCTTTAAGGTACCTGCAAGGTCAGATTCTGCTTACTTTGTTATTTATTTATACTTCTTTTTTCTTGCGAGTAATTGAGTTGTCATTGGTAATACTAGTAATTGTTTAATGCTTTTACTAAGCATTAACACAACCATAGGTATCTACCAGACCATCTTATTCATAAGTTTGTACAAAGAATTGAACGGAGTATAACGTTGTAATTATGCAATAATAGTTATTTACGAGAATACTTGCCCCGAAAAAAAGGCTCATTGTACTAACACTATAAACTCTCCACTCCAGACAAACAAGTACTAATAATGTATTTTTGAGTCTGTAGACCCAAAGCATTCTTGTTTATTTCATAGCGACTTTCCTCTGCTTTTAACTGTTTTGCTTTTGGATGAGTAATCCCCTGCTGTCTTTTTGTTGTCAACGTTTATTTTATTTTATTTTATTTTAAAGAAAAGCTTGTACAAAGGCATTTTAATTCTTTCGTCCTGCATTCCAAGATTTTAGAAACAATCTCCATCTAATTGTGTTATGGGTATTCATTAATTAGATGGGCTATCAAACAATCAAATCGGGCTAACACAACAACAGGCTAAGAGTATATCCATTAAGGAATCAAGTAATCAATTTATTGAGGATAAATTGTGTATCCCAAAATTAATTATACTAAGCCTCTTTCCTTTTTTCCATTTTGCACTTAGAAAAAAAAAACGTTGAGGTGCAACCACTTAAGCCAAGGTATAAGTGGTATAACATCCCCAGCCATCAAGGCCAATCAAAAATATACTAAAGTGTAATTTTGGTATTTTCAAAAAAAAAAGGAGGGAAAGGGGTTAATATGAGCAAATCTAACGTGCTTTTATTACAAAAGCACATACAAGTATATACAAAAACGGAGAGAAAACAACTATAGATTATAGAAACCAAACAAATCAGAACTGTAGCCATTTATAAAAATATTCGCAATTGGAGGGAGAAATCTCGTTATCTTCCGCACAAACACCAAAGACCTAACATACAAAGATTGATTTACCAATATTAGAAATAAATAGACTTTGATACAAAAAAAAAGATACTTGAATGAACTTACTGGGCATTTTCCACATGGAATGTTTGTAAAGGGGGAAAAATAGTCAACTGAAGGGATGGCACAGTACAGCCAGTCAGTGGTAGACTCCTTGCGATTGGCACTGCTTGAGGGTGTGTAAGATGCTGGTGTGATGCGCCTGAGCTTTCCGTCGTACACAAGTATATCCAGAAGACATTGTATATCCTCAAGTGACAGGTCAACGGTGGAAATTTTGCTGTCTATAATAAACCTCCTAACTTGCATTGCGCTTGGATACCCAATATAATCAAGTGGGTATATGGCTCCTGGGTTATCACGTGGACAACTCCTGCTATATATAAATCTGTAACATTGTTTTGATAACTGCTCTATAAAATCGGTATCCAGCTCCTGATCTGTAAACCATGGCCCTCCGCTTATTTCGCGAGAGGGTTTCATGTCTATCAGCATATATAACTTTCGGGTTGGGTTCTTTACCGATTTTACCGACTTGATCAGCGACTTTTGCTCCAATGAACGGATGCAACGATTAACTATCTGTTGATGTAGATTTGTTTGTATCTTTATTGATCTTACCCAGATCCCTAAAAATAAAATAGATTTAAACCAAGTTTAATAAGGAAGTGATAAATCGGTTGATGGTTAAAAAGGTAGAGTAGAACCAAGTGTTTTTTGATGTATGTACAAAAAGTGAGAAAATATTCAGTGTGTAGGTGTTTTTCAAAACCTCTTACCTTCATTAGCCGAGGCGGCTATTTGTTTATATACCAACTGTTCTTCGGGATCTAATCCCATCATCCTATACACATAGCTCTAGTTGTTGTTACTGATACTTAACAATGGTATAAGATAGCGCGTGGTTTGGTAAACATTAAAAATCATGGTTGATCCTCGGATAGTTTTAGTATAATGGTAATATTACTTTGAGATTTCATCGTTTTTTACGGCTCGATAAGTAAACGTATTTCCAAGCTGGCAAATCTCGATCGCTCCCTAAAAAATTGCACAGGGCTAACATTTAGATCTTTGTAAACTGCTGTAAACTTTTGTGTTTTCCCATACCGTTACCAAAAGAATAGGTAGAAGCAAAAGTAGTGTCAGCACTTCAAATAAAATGAGGTTTGCTGTTCGATTGTACTTACTAGTTTGGTGAGCTTGTTGATCATGTTTGCTATTTCTTCAACAGAAAGATTGGGAATTTCCGTCTGTATTCGCTCCAAATCGACTCCCTAACAAGAAAGACATAAATAAACGGCTTTAGCATTGATTACATTTTTTCCAACCATTATAGTGGTGAAAATTTACAAAGCTTGGGAAATTACAAGCTTTGCCAAAATCTAAATATAAATCGCAAAATGGGCCATTTTGTATAAAAAGTTCGAGTACTGATATAAAATAAATGAGATTTTTCAACCTACATTTTCGTTCGTTTTCGTTAATTCGTAGAATTGATTTTCGGTCTGCGACAATGATTCCATTCTGAAGACGATCAAAAGTAAATATATGTATATATCAGAAAAAACTATTTTACAACTATCACTGGTAAAGATATATTAATGACACCAGATTTACAAGGTCGAAACTGTGCTTTCTATGCTTTAAAGAACGTATTTCACTATTAAGGTGATTTAGCCAGCTTTAACGAGTAGTTTGGTATTTGATTTCTTTTTTTTTAGAATTTATGATTTTCAATTATTTTTTCAGACTCAAATCATAGGACTGCAAAATGTAGCTAAATTCTTCCATTTGGAAAAAAAAATTTTTTTAACCCAGTATCACTCCCAAAAACCGGAGAAATGGTTTTTGGTATCAACTTGGGGAATGTTTTGATTAATTTCATGAACACTTTCATATTTAAAACAACAATCTGGCGAAAAGCGTTTATATGTACATTGTAAAGGCTGTTTTATAAAACCAGCATTCCAACCTATAATCAAAAACACAGATAGCCAGAGAAAGAGAGCAAAAGTATGGAGGAGGCGCATGAATACAGATCATCCCTGGAGTTTACGGCAATAGTTCTTGCGGGACCTGGGTCTGGACTTTATCCATTGTCTGAGAGGGAAAATGGCGCAAAGGCGCTGAATCCAATAGGGAACAGACCAATGATATGGTATATACTGCAATGGCTAGAAAGCGAAGGAATAAATGAAATAGAGATGGTGACTTTGGCGCGGGATGAGAGCCAGATATCGAATTATATGTTGGGAGTTTACGAGGGGAACGCAAAAATCAATATAACATCCTTTGAGGAGATCCTAGGTACGGCGGAGATAATTCGCAAAATATCGCATAACATCAAGACGGATTTTATAGTAGTTAGCGCAGATACAATTCTTGACATTCCAGCGTATCAATTTCTTGATATATTTAGACTAAAACGCCCTGATGTGAGCATGATTCTTGCACAAGAAGTGCCAAGTGAAGGGGGTGTGAGAGATGATGGAGATGAGGAGAGAAAATACTACGGGTATGATTCAGAAACCTCAAGGGTAGTTTTTATTAAGGAATTGGACGAGGAGGATGATAAAGAGGAAAACATATTCATTAGGCGGAAATTAATAAGAAAGGTCTCGTCTATTGCGATTAGCAGCAATCTTGTGGATATGCATGTATATGTCTTTAGACACTGGGTAAAAGAGTTTATTAACGATAGACCAGAGATAGTTTCTCTTCAATCGGATTTGATTCCTATGCTCGTTCGTGCACAAATGAATCGCAAAACTTTTGATAGGCTTGAATTATCAAAGTATATTCCGGATAATAGTCCAAACGACAACATCAGCAATAAAAAAGAGCTTACAGTATTTGGATATATACGAAGAGGGGGGATTGGTGGACGGTCGGATACAATAGGCAGATATCTCAATCTCAATAGAATTGTATGTAAAGTATCCACAGATGCACGGCAAGGAAATAGAGGCGATGCAGGATATTCCAGAATGGTTGAGAGCGTCAGGCCCATTATTGACAACAAAGCGATGGTTGGAAGCGATTCGCTGATAGGAAAATCGAGTAAACTAGCAGAAAAATGCGTGGTTAAGCGATCAGCAATAGGATCACATTGTGTGATAGGAAGAAACGTGAAAATAACAAACAGTGTTATACAGGACCATGTGACAATTGAAGACAACGCCAAGCTGGAGAACACAGTAGTGTGTAAGAACGCAGTGGTTAAAAGCAAAAGCAGCCTGAAGGATTGTGAGGTTGGAGCATTTGCGATAGTTCCGGCAAATAGTAAGTGAATTTGATTTGGTATACATTGGGGGGGGGGGACATAGCATCGGATATTCATATATGTATTAAATCCAATAAAACTGTATATGCACACATGCGCATGTATGTTTGTGCATGTATGATTGGGTGAGTTTTGGTACTAATCTAAATTGGTAACACAAATAGCTAATGCAAAAGGCGAACAAATTCTAAAAACAGGAAGTGAAGACGGCACTGAGGGAGTCCAAATCAAGTTTAGTTAAGCAAAAAGCGGGCAGGTGGATACCTCGAAATGGCCTTTTTAAGGTAGTCTGCACCATTCATCTCTACTAGCCTGCTTAGCGTACGCTCGAAGGCAAATAGCTCCTCTTCCCCAGTATAAAGCACGCTTACATCGCCAGCCGAAGACTCGCCTTCGTGTTTTGCAACCCTGAATATCTGGTAGACATCAACTTGGCTGCTCATTACCAGCAGTACATTTTTTTCATAGAGAGTATCGACTAGTGTAATAAACCGACGAGCCTCGTCTCTATTTAGGCTACCCATTTGTGGGACATCGTGTAACACGAGTACTTTAATTGATTTGAATATTTCCAAATAATCCACTGCACCATGGTGTTCTTTGCACAGAGTGCCAAAGTCTATAAGCGCAACGTTTTCTGTGCTTTTGGGGATGATGAACTCACGACCTAAAAATTTGATTCCTCTACCAGTACTTATTTTATCGTCTCCACACAATGCGTAAAAGATCTCCATGAGTTTGAGACTATTGTTTTGATCATTTGGAGACAGGTATAACGAAGAAACGACTGGTTTTGCGTGTTTTCTGTAATCAATACCAGAATCTAAGTTGACTACTTGGCAGTGCTCCTTAATCATTTGTATACAGGGAATAAAGCTAGCTCGTTGTAAGCCATTTTTGTACAGCTCATCGGGGCCTCTGTTACTGGTGCTTATAAGCACAACTCCTTGCTCAAACAGTTCTGTTGTTAGCTGCCGGAGTATCATTGCATCTGCTATATCAGTTACCTGAAACTCGTCAAAACAGAGCACCTTGGCCTCTTCGCTTATCTCCTTTGCCACAAAGCGAATTGGTTGCTCTACTTTTTTCTCTTTGATTTCCTGAACCCTCCTGTGCACTCCAACCATAAATTCGTGAAAGTGTACTCGTTTTTTGTACACTGTATCCAGCGCATTATAGAATATGTCCATTATAGTCGTTTTTCCTGTCCCTACGCTACCATAAATGTAAAGCCCCATTGGTATATCCTCCTTCTTGCTCTTGTTCTTGTTCTTACTTTTGAAAAACTATTTTTTTATTTTCCAATTTATTAATCTAAAGTACAACTCTGCTAAAAGCGATATTTAGAATATAGAACCATGAAATGCTAATACGTAGCAATATTTTTCTAATGACATAAACTTCAGACTTACGCTTGATAAAAGCCCTGTTTTTCTCTGGGGTTCTTGCCGTAAATACACGTTGATTTTCTTGTTTATATCCTCAAGCTTCTCCAGAATCAACAACTGGTTTAGATCCTGTTTTAGTAAACCTGCTTCTAATCGACTCTTGTATATATTTAATGGTGAAGTTAATGGTACGGTTTTTGTCGTATAACCCGCTTTTTGATCTATCATCAGTTTACATAAAGATTTATGAGTTGAATAGTTGTTTCTTGCTGATACAACACACGAGTCCTTTGGATAGTAATACATCACGTGCGTAAACGCTGTAACGCGTATCTATGATTAACAGGGGGTAGAGTTGCTATATTATTACCTATTTCTATATTATCTCTTAAAACAGGATATGTACCAAATGGTCTAATGTAGCACATTCTCGCTCCGCCACTACCTGGGCTTGCTAACCCTCTAAAGGCGTTTTTTGCACTGCTGCTAAGTCTACTTGAATGCATGTTGGGCTCAGTTTATGGTTGTCACTGCTGTTTGTCCAGGAGAGGCCAGAAAGGTGTTAAACGGCGCTTTAATGTTATCTCATTATTTTTACCATATTTATTTTGAATAAGGACTGATAAAAAAATCGTTATTTCTCCCAATACGATTTTTGGAAAATTTTCTGACTTTCTCGCTAATCATTTTATCTATTGCGAAAATGGACAGATACGGAAATAGCTTATGACCCATAACGCTTGTCTATACGAGCAAGTGTATGTCTGTGAGAACATATGAACCACAGATGCGTTTTAAAACATGCTAAGAAAACCAGTTAAATGGCTAAGGTGTACTGTAGAAGCTTTGGTGGTAAAGTTATGTATCTGTAGATTGTAGTAAACTGGCACAGTGTCCCCGATTAACAAGAGCAAAAACAAAAACAAAAACAAAACCCTGATAAAACAAAAAAAATATTTTTTTCAGTGCGAGATAAAATGTGTCACTGTTGCCTATCAGATATCGTCATGTAGCTCGTCCATAATAGGCCTGTTCTTTTTTGAAATGGTACACGGAAACGTAACCCTCTGTAAATATTCAGTTTTCACTGTTCAATTTTCTAATTTCCACTTTTTCTTTATTTTTCTGGCTTTTGATTACTAATCCACCTGACCCTAACATTATAACTCGCAATTAAAGCTTCTCCTCCCCACTCCATTCAGAAGTTTTGAAAATTATTTCTTTGAAAAAATAGACGCAAATCAAATGCAATAAATACAGATTCTTTTCATACTTACATAGCTTGGTAAAAGTACTTGCAGCTCATTTCTACATACTTTTTAAAGTATAACCAGCAGGAAACAAACAAACAACCAAACAAACAAAAAAATGTCGCCAAACTACAAGAAATTAGCTACGACTCAAGAGTTGATAGATTTTGTAAACACGAATAACAAATCTGTGTTATTTTTCCAAGCCGATTGGGCCGAGGAATGTTTGCAGGTCGAAGAAATCTTGAAGGCCATATCGAAACAACATCCGCAAATCACCTTTTACTCGGTAAGCCTCACTGTTGCTAAATATCTAATCCCTGATATTGCTACTAATGCGAATGCTACTTTGAGGGAAATGATTTTTATTTAAATATACTAGAAGTATGTGTTATTATATATACAATAAACATGTTTAGATTGATGCAGAGAATCTACCGGATATTGCTGTAACCTATGATGTATCATTGGTACCAACTGTTGTTGTGATTGAAGTAAGTACCTTTTTTCTAATATCCAAGTGCTTCGAACTTCTTGATTTAACACCATACAAAACGATTGGCGGAACTATATGTTACTGGGTAGTATAGCGTGGATTCTTACATTATAAAAACAACATATTTTATAATAGGGTAAAAGGCAAATAGCGAAAATAGAGGGATACGATATTCAGGAAATCCAAAACTTATCTTCAAAGCTGACATCCGCAGCGCAGAGGCAACCAACGAGACAGCCCGTTTCTCCTGCAATTTTGAGTTCTCCACCTGAACTGGGTAGAGAAGCTTTAAACACGAAATTAAAGGCTCTAGTTAATGAGGCGGCTGTTATGACCTTTATCAAAGGAACTCCCAACATGCCCAGATGCAAATTCTCCAGAAGACTGGTGGATATTCTGAATGAAAACAATATTATCTTTGGATATTTTGACATTCTTTCGGATGAGCAAGTCAGGCAAGGGTTAAAAGAATTCTCTAACTGGCCTACATACCCCCAGCTTTATATCAAGGGTGAGTTGGTTGGTGGGATCGATATCGTTCAAGAAATGGTTGATAACGAAGAGCTCCTTGAATGTGTTCCTTCAGAGTCCATCCGGGCTTAATGAATTTTTCTGCTTTCAATATGTATAGTTAATCTTGGGCTTACTTTCAGGATAAAGTCTGTTTGTTGCTTCTGAATCTTACGCACGCTCTTGGAAGTGTAAAGAGCACCGGAGTTATTTAGTAACAAAATAAAATAAAGTAAAATAAGCTTATTATACACTCAAGGGTTGAGTATAGATCGTTTGAAGCATTTATAAAGCAGTATTGGTATTTTATTTCCCAAGAATGTGAATTTGAAGCTCGACAGTAAGGTACAGCCGATATCCTTTATTAGGGTTGCTTTGAACAAATGTGTTGGTTCGTCATGCACTTTTTTATTTCCTTTTCTTTTTTAATGTTTGGATGCACTATACAACAGCCGTCAGTTGTACATAAGTATTGATATGTTTCATCTTCAATCAGAAAGGGCATTGATCAGCTTTACTTTTTGTGGTTTGAATGTATAAAGAGTTAAAAGCCGAGACATTGCACGCTCGTGTTATAAATAGTAGTTGACAAGTGCACATATGCTCAAGTGGCTCTACCAAGAATGGATCAAGTGTATAAACTGATTTTGTAAGCCACTCTCCCTTAACAGCGAAAAATCCAGCTTTTACTTTTTCACATTCTGCTCATGTCAGTTGTTGGTTGTGAAAGGAGAAGGCTACCAACTTTTTATTGTGATGCAAACCTGAAAATTGAACTTAAAAACATATGCTAAAACGTGAAAAAGTAGAACTGTCTTTTCATTGGAGTGTGATTATTTATTTGCAAATCCAAAATAAATTTTTCGCTGATATTTCCCAGTATCTGGATAGTAGGGTTAAGAAATAAAAGTAAGGTTAAAAGTAAGGTTAAAACCATATACTTGTAAAATTCTTTCATTTTGCTCTTTAGAACACAATTAAAAACAAAAGTTCATACAATTAACAAATCAAAATAGGAATTTGGCAATACCATGGGATGAAACCCCCCCTCCCCTTTGAACTAGCATTTTTAGTGTGTTTGTAGTTCCTAGTGGAAGAATCGATAGATGAATATTATGTAGACTTTATCTTTTTGATGATATACGTTGTATTTCCTTTATGAATTTACCACGTCAAAAAAAATAATAGAATGAAACTCCAGTCTTTTCGGAAATGCATACATTAAAAAGCAAATCCTGTGGAAATTACACTTAATTTGCAACAAAACCAATCTAAATAGGTAAATTGTAAGCACTAATATCCATTGTTGACGATTTTGCAATTTTTCTTTCCACCATTTAATTAGCCGTACTATGTGGCATGAAAACAAGAATCAAGAAAAAAATAATAATAGGGACAAACAAACACACGAGGGCTTAGGGCTTCATATCTAAATCCTGTCAAAATTCATTAAAAAAATCAAAAAATTTTTTTTGTGATTTTAGCTCGTTTTTATCCCACTTGACGATGACTGTCCGTATGGGCTCAGGTAACTCCGTGTTCCACAATTGGCTCCTTGGGCAAATGAGATTTCACGTTCAAGGTAATAAAAAGCAAAAACAAAAACAAAAGTGAAAGTGAAAATGAAAGTGAAGATGAAAGTGAAAATAAAAATGAGAACAAACAAAAACAAAAAAGCAGAAAAATTTTTTCTAAAGAAAAACAAGGCCAATAATATTGACCTATTACAGTTATTGATAACATGAAACTCATAAGGGGAAAAGCGTGGAGTATAAAGGATCCAAAATAAAATATATCGTGGCTTGTATTGTTTTTTTTTCTTTTGAAGATCCGTGGGTTCATCGAGCTATACCGTACGAACACTAAACACAGCTACTATTGATTACTCAAGTTTGGAAGATGGAGCAGAACATTCTTAGTCCGGATTTTTGGCTCAAGCGATTCACCGGGTTATTTGGGTACAATCCCAGTGAATTTGCCTATGTTTCAGGAAAGACCTTTCTTTCGACAAACAGGGAAGTGTTTGCAGGTTGTGTGTTATATCTATCGATAATCTTTGGAGGAAAGTATGTAATGCGAAACCAAAAGGCGTTTGAATTGAAGGCCTTTTCTCAACTTCACAACATATTCCTATCGATTATTTCAGGATTGCTTCTGATTTTGTTTGCAGAGCAACTAGTTCCAATGCTATATACAAACGGACTTTTTTATGCTATTTGCGATGAAAATGCGTGGAACAAACCCCTAGAGTTTCTTTACTATGTCAACTATCTAATTAAATGGTTTGAGTTCGTTGACACTTTTCTGCTGGTTTTGAAGAAAAAGAAAACACCATTCCTACATGTCTATCATCACTCGGCTACCATGTTTCTATGCTACACCCAGCTCGAAGGCACCCCCTCCGTTTCCTGGCTTCCCATCACAATCAACCTTTTCGTTCATGTAATTATGTACTACTACTATTATCTCACTGGCAAGGGAATTAAAGTCTGGTGGAAGAAAATGGTTACTGTAATTCAAATCGCACAATTTGTGATCGATCTGACCTTCGTGTACTTTTGCTCATCTATCCTTCTCTTTAGCTACCTGGGGTATGAAAATAGGCCCTACAAGTACTGTCGTGGGTCAAAGGACGCTGCAATCGCGGGATGTCTTATATTGTCGTCATATCTCCTCTTGTTTGTAAAATTCTTTTTCGACACTTACAAAAAAATCAAAAGTCCTGATGCCTCCACAAAGAAGAAAGCTTCACCTCAATCTCAGAAACAATAAATGCAGCGTTCTTCGGAGTATACCGTTCAAAATATCTGGTATTTTTATTTATGCTTCACAGTATGATAAAACAACTAACATAGTATAGCATAATATAGCATATATCAGTTTTCCTTTATTTCTATTTATGATTACAGATTACACGTGGTTGTTTATTTTTTTATTGTAACGAAGTAGAGCCTATAATTATTTTTTTATTTAGCCGTTTCGTAATGGAGCAAAAATAAACTATAGTTTTATTAACATAGCCTTGAAGCACAGGATTGATTCTTGATGAATTTGGTAGTATAAGTAAGACAGATTCCATGTAGACAAGAAATACATCCTAGATTTCAGCCGAGTTGTGACTTTAAAAAATGGACATTATATCACACACATCGCCTTCTTTTGTC
>LSSK01000657.1:0-19383 GCA_001969505.1 Zancudomyces culisetae | reverse complement strand
GTTAATTACAATATTTTACTCAAATCCAATAATGTCATTCGTTTATTCAAAGATTCAGTTTTTATATGATATAAAATAATCTTTCTTAGAAATTTTTCTTTTCTGCTAATCCCTGTAATAAATCATTTCAATATATATTGGTAAACTAATTCCCTACTTTGTAGTATTTTTGTTTCTTTAATTCACCTCATCCTCGAATAATTTTTTGAATGATATTTCTAATTTTCACTGCTTTTCTCAAGACAAGAGAATATTACATCATTTCGATACTTTTTGATAATATTCTTTGCTATATAATTCATTCTCATTAGGCCCCTTTCAGCTTACCATGTTTCTTAATATATTCTTAATAAGCGCAATCTTGTAAGTTAAAACTCAATGTCATTTTTTTCTTCATACTTTTTTTTTCATAATATTTTTAGAGGTTCAACTCTAAATCGAAATAATATTTTTTTACTTACCTTTCTAATATTGTGTATAGCTCAATTAATAGAATTCATTTGAAATAAATCGATGTAGGTATACTAAGAAAATCGATCTCTTTTAATTTAATAGTAAACCGAGTAATATGAGCAATACTCCAACTAGCAATTCCTTTCTATATTTATACCCATATTGATTTATTAGTTATATGGGTTCATAAAGTAAGTGTATATCTCCCTATTTTATGTATATTAGTTCCTGGAAAGAAATATCTTCAACATATTTTTAAGTTAATATCCATTTTAGTAGCACAGTGTTTTCCGATTTCTAGACCGCATTTCACATATCGATAAATTGCTTCATTTATTTACTTTAAATAAAATTTAGCTTTACTTCTTACAAAACAGATTATTAAAGGATGTTTAATTTTGGTATTGCTAGCATCCACAAATATCTCAACATCCAGGATTAGTATGACAGAAAATAATATTAATTTGTTATCAAAGTGAAAATATTACAAGCAGTGATTAGTGGTCATATACAAAAACTCTCAGAAACTTTGATATCCTTGAGATCTCAAAGTGGTTTATTCATATTTAATGGAAAGCGTCCAATACCAATATCTAGGTATTCGACCTTATTCATAAATTTAGTGCCCTCATATACAACGGTTCAAGCTCTCTAGCAATCACCAAATGCATAATATGCGACCTATGCAGTACATTCCTCTATTTGTACCTGATTGTCAACTCTAAAGCTCTTCGTAGTCTAGGTTCTTTATGTTTTACAGAACATGCATTTAATCAGTTTCAATCATATTTACTCTAAATATTTTCTGAATATTAACACATATTTGTTAACGCATAATTTATTATTTCTAATTTTTTCAACCTAAGATTTTCTAGCACTGTAAATTAATCAAAGAACTGAAAACAATAAAATAGAGAAGATATGATTATATTTATATTTTTTTCCTTACAATGATTTTGGTTTACACCATCACTTGTTGCGCAACAAATATTTAATTACAGAGGTTTGAACACTTGAGTATAGTTAGGGGGGAATTTTGATTGTATAAAGAGGTTTTATTCGATTTTTGTAAATAATGCTTGTATTGGGAATTTTAACGCACTAGAACAACATAAGCGTTTATGAATAGGAAGAGCTACAAGGTTAAGGTTTTAATAGAATTTAAAGTTATATATCACCACCAAAAGCCTCAAGCTCTTCGTCTTTGACTATGGTTTCCATTTTTACGAGTATACGAATAATAAAGTGTAGTACTGCTTATTTAATTTGTTGGATATTTACCAACAAATCAACATTTGTACCCAATACCAAATAGACTTAATGGGGTTTTATTTCTTAGTTTGATTCGCAGCTTTTGTTTGGAGTTATGATATTTTTGTTGGTCTTTATTTAATAATTCTAGCAGTTTAAAGAAATTGAACATAAAAAGAAAAAAAAGGATTAAAGACCTTAGTAACCAGAACAACTGACAAGACACTTGTACATATAATATCATTATATTCGTCCTTTTCTTCTTTACAAGAGCATAACAGACCTATTAAAAGTGGTTGTGAGTAAAAGCTGTACATCGTAAAGATTTTAGAGAGTCGGTGAACAACACAAAATGTGGACGGGAGATTTGTACTACAAGGAGACAAGACGTAAGCTTTTATCAAGTTATGAATATGCCTTTACCTATTTATCTTGTCACTGTGCCACAATATGTTGTTTTTGAAAGTGAGCTAATTAGTCCAAACTGTTCAACTTGAATTAAAATAGTTTCAAGCGATTCCAAGGCTTTACCCTATATAGACATAACGAGCTGTAGTTTTTTGGAAACTTTCAATCTGGGGGGCATATATATAAGCGGGATCATGCAGCTTACAAAGGGCTCCGATGAAAAAGACGAAATAATTGCGAAATTGGGATTAGAAGACAAAGTCGATTCGTGTGACTTGTCAGGATTTGGTTTGAACAGCGTTGATTTTGAGGCTACACCATTTCTGCTGTATGTATTGCTCCTAACTACGTGTGTAGATGGCTTTATTGTGATAATTATTCCTTTTAAGGAACTATAACTCTATAGTTGCTGAAAATAGGTATGCTAACATAAATTCCAAATTGGAAAATGACCCATGTTTAATGGAGTTCAAAAGGTGTCTATACCTGGTAAGCATTTTCAACTTTGATATTTATAATACATCCTTAATATTTGAGATTTAATATTATTTAAATTTTTACTCGACCGAAAAAATAGATTTCAGTCAATGAAAAAAAGTATGCATTCAAGACCAAGTTGATATCAAAACCAAATAGTATAGGTTTGACAACAGAGCGCTATGCTGTAACTGTTGGAGTTTTGAAAGAAAATAGTAAAAAAAATCTGTGTGTATTAGTTTTAAAGGAGGGTTGTACATTTGGCTCAGGCATAAATACAAATAGTAGTGACAAACGACAGTTCCTTAAATATAGCCAAGTGAGCTGCAAGGCAAGTGATATAGAAAGAGACCTTTCCGTAAATTTGAATGTAATATCTAGGATTGGACAAAAAAGTAATTATAGAAGCGAGCATGAAGCTGGGAATCTCGCTAATGGTTATAGCGTTGCTCTAGAATATCGCAGCGGTGAGATATCAAACGAATATGAAAATGAAAACGATAACGCAAACGCAAACGCAAACGCAAACGCAAGTGTATATACAAATATAGATGAAAACGGAATCGGGGCTAGTCTTGAAAAGATAGCTTCAACACTTGAAAATTACAATATGTGTGAATGTAACGACAAGTATAAATGTGATAAATGCAACGGGTCTTTTCAGAAAGAGGTTACCTTAAATACAGCATCTCAACCCGTAAAAAATGGTGAACTTGTGACCATCAATAGTTACATTCGGACAAAAGAAAAGGAAAGTGAGGGAGGTGTAGAGGGGAAAGAAGAAAGGAGAAATGTTTTTGAGTGCAACAAAAGCAAGTTGAAGCTGTTGGTAATGGAAAAGCTGAAAAGGAACAATATTAAGCGGTCAGACCCGGATTTTGAAGATCTATGGCATCAGATCTACAAGAGTTTACGCTTTACTTTGCGAAAGGATATCGTCCAGCGAGAAATTCCTGTCTCTGAACTGCGTTCGGTTGTAGAAAAGCATATCAATTTTTATTTAAATGTCTAAATATCTGTACTTCAAAACCAAATAAAAAGGTACGCCATTTATAACCAAGTACAACCAAGTAATCTCAAGATGAAAAAGATTTGTATAAATACAACAAACCGAATAACAAGAACAAAACTGAACCTGCGAACGTCAGCTTTTTTACTGAAATCTTTTCTGCTAGCAGTTTGCCGCCTATGACTGCCATAAACGTACACACCGAGTGTCCAATAATTGTTCCCAACGTAACACTCCACACTTCCTGCGACGCCCCGAGGGCAATAATTGCCAGCTGTGAGCGGTCGCCCCATTCCGCCAGAAAAACGAGCACAAATACCTCGACAAATATTGGAGATAGTAACAGAACCAACAGATTGCGTACTGGAGTCAGTACCTTGGTCCGCAGCTTGACTTTAAGATGCTCCACTGGATCCTCGCTGTCTGTTGTTGTGCGCAACCCAGATACATTGGCTGCCTTACTGAGCCCGTCGTTCTCTTGTGTGTCCTTTCCACTCATCCCGAGTCCTTGTTTTTCTTCTTGACTGGTTTCTATTTCGTGTGATATTACATCTACAACCACGTTGTAATCGTCCTTGGTGTCAAACTCATTTATTTTCTCACCATCTAGCTTTTCCTCCAATTCCTCTTGTATTTCTTTCATTTCGTCAAGCACCGCATCATTTTTCATTTCTTTCGCCTCAAAGTACATTTTCAATGCAAAAACCAGAAACATTACCCCTGCCAATGTTGAAACCATTCGCAAAGGAATCATTTTCACCATCATATTGCCCAAGACTGCTGATAAATAAGACATTAGCCACAGCGAGGTGCAACTAGCTAAGAATATCACTTTTCTCGGATGTTTCATTGCTAAAATCGCAGCTATCAAGAAGGTCTTGTCTCCTATTTCGGAAAATATCACTAGCGCTGTCGTTTGCAAAAATGAATCCATAAATTGACCTTTCTTTTCACCGTTTTCGCCAGAATGTTCGCCTTCAAGGTTTTTCAGCCCTTCCACCGGCTTTTCAGCATCCACTGCTGCTGGCAGTGCTGCTATTAAACTTAATACCAAAGTGCCAAGGACTGCCAACCTTAGTACGCCTCTACTCATCGTCCGTTCCATTTTCGCAATTTTTTTTCGCTTTCCTTGTCAAATTGTTACTATTTACGCTTCTAATCGCATGTACGAACAGATAGTTGATGCTAGAAGGGATAAAAATATATTCGCCTTTATGACACCATGTATAGTTTGATTATTTAGTGGCAAGGCTATTTTGGAATCATCAAATAATGGTCACCGAACGTTTTTATATTTGTAAAATTTTTTTATGTGAACTTTAAATGGCTATTTTAAAGTAGTTAGCATTTATTCCATAACACAGGTTATATTAAAAAATAAATGTGTATGCATATTTACAACCCCCAAATCTTGTTTATTCCCTGTGAATTTTCTGTCGAAAAAAAAATAATAAATGGGGCAAAAACGTTTTTTCGTCAAATAAATTTCAGATTAATTTCACTGGTAAACACAAACTATAAAATAGCCAATTACTTTTACCAGTAATCGTCATCAATTTAGTAAGCCAATTCTAGAACAGCAAATCTGTTGTTAATGATGGACAGAATTTATAATTAGGATTGTTGAATAGCTTTGTGTATTTCGGAAAAAACGACCAACCCATCCCAGTCATTCGCAATAAATCTTATTTTGAGAGTTGGGCAACTTCAATCAAGTTTACTGCTACTTATTCTATTTGCTCTTATACCCAGCAACTGATTTCTTTACACACATATAAGAATTTTTTTTCTAGCTTCTGTTGTAATAGGTGTTAATTAAAATCAAATGGAAGCCAAATTGTGTCGACCCAGAGTTCTATTTGCCTGCATCCACAATGCAGGAAGATCTCAAATTGCCGCCGAGCTGTACCGAGCGAAGGGCGGATTTGGAATATCCGCAGGAACAAACCCCTCGACCCATGTACATCCCAACGTAGAAAGATGTATGCGAGAACTTGGCTTCGATCTGTCAAAAGCAACACCAACGAAACTGACTAGCGAGTTGGTTACTGAAAACAAAATCGATTTCATTATAACAATGGGGTGTAATGAACAATGTCCCTATGTTCCAGGTGTCAAGATAGTTGCATGGAACATTTCTGACCCCAAGGGCATGGATGACGCGAATACAAGAGCAGTAATTAACGAGATTGGCATTGAACTTTCAAACTTTCTGGATAATTGTAAAAATATCGAACTCTGAGCCGTTGATTCCACTCTCTACCAAACTTTGCATTTATAACCTTAAGTAACAGGTACTGGCTTTTTCCAAGCTTACATTTCTCCTTTGTTTTTTATGCAAATCTTCACTAGAACTTTTTTGCCATCAACATCAATACATTCTCCCTTTTTTTTATGTGGTAATCCTGTATACCTCGCTGCAAATTGACAATGTTGGTGACACTAGAATTGTTACTATTTTGATCTGTAATAAATTTTCCCATCAGTACCTCAACCCTCAGATACCCAAAATAGCTGAAGAGAGTATATGCGGCACTCTATGATGCCTAAAACAGTTTTTCCCCAAATACATCCACCTCTTATTTTGTTAATTTTCGACTATGTATCTCCCATTTAATAGTACCATATCCATATGATGCTTCTGTAAAATTTTACACTTCAACATAATACATAACATTAAAACAAATTAAAATAAAAATATCGAGCCATAAACATAGTAGAATCGGTAAAAATCTTTAAAAAAAAGGCTGACCCAAAGGGTTTAGCATTTCTCTTTAATTAAGAGCTAGACTGATGCTAAAACTTTGGCTGCCACCGCAGAAAGCACCACTAGGCGTTTATCTATTGGCATTTCATTAAACACTTCGATAACTGCTTTTCCCTTTCTATCCCGAATTTTTCCCAACGTTCTTCCTGCGAATGCACCCTAGTTTAATCAAAAATAGTAATAAGAATAACATGGCAACACTTTGGATTTAGGGCCTAGGTATATTAGAAAATATAGTAAACTGGATTATGACTATAAAACTTGCAAATTTACCCCAATTGCGCCAGGAATGTTCGCAAAGATATAACCCATGACTCCCCCGGAAACCATTCCCAAATTCCTCCATACATACCCTTCTTTTTCTACCTCTTTTTTTAATATTTTTTCAAATACATCCCCAAACACATAATCCGCCTTTCTACCCTCACCACCCTCTGGAGGTTGGTATTCCAAATCCGGGTCTGACATGTGCTTTTTGTATTTTTCATCATACTCCTTTCTTTTATGTTTATCCGTTAGTACATAGTAGGCATCGGCTAAATGTTGAAAAATCTCCGTCGCATCTGGCTTGAGGCTTCGGTCTGGATGCTCTACTATCGCTTTCTTCATATACGCCTTTCGTATTTCCTCGGTTTCTGCGCTGGGATCTACGCCCAATATAGAGTAGTAATCCACAAACTTGCCCATTTTCCGTCCTTACCTTAGAATTCGTTTTTTTTTCTGGTTGGTGTAGACTTTGAATGCTGCTTTGCATAGTTAAATATGACCTATTCTTCTGTCTATTTCCGAGTTGGTCCATTCCAAATTATTCTCCACTTATTTGCAGAGATTAACAGCAAAACGTTTCTAAAACTCAAACTAATCCTATCACTGCTCATTTTCAAATTGCAAATTATCACAAATTGTAAATATTCACCAATTCCGGTTTTATTGGTACATTTTTTATGCCCAAATGATTTTTAAAAATGAAAACCATTGTTCTATGGTGACGCATCGCTTTTCCCCTCACGTGCAAAGTGGTTTTTTTTTGGTTTATTAATTATTTGCCATCTTTGAAATTATCACTAACAAATACTCACCCAATGAGTGCAAGAGCCCAAACCTACTAACAAAGTTAGTGCGCAAGAACAAACGCAGTAACAAGATCAAGAAGAACAAGAACAAGAAGCAAACGTATATCTAACGTTGAGGTTGGAGTAGAACCCGCACCCTCAAAGGTAAGATAAACTGAAACACTGAGGTCTGTTGTATAAAACTTGTTTACCATTAAATTCAGATATGGCACACACTGTTCGTAAAAAAATGAGCAGATTTAAAAAAGCCAGCATAAATAACAAACCCAGAATAAACAATTTAGTGCATAACTCACCCCTCCTCATATTTTTTACTTGAAAAAGTTTAAACACCTAGTCGTAACAAAACAGGAAATGATAACAAGCAATAACAAGCAATAGTCAGCATTTAAGACTCTATTAGTGTTAAACGTACAAACCCTAGGTAAACCAACAAAGTATAAAATAAAGGTAAAGAAGCAACAAGTTCAGATTGCTACGCTAATATAGTGGCTTATACTGACGCAAGGTAATATTGCCTTCATCAAACATTTGTGCCGTTTTGTCATCCATTCCATAACTCATACTATATACAACTAGTTTTACCCCAGCCTGTACAATCTTCTTTGCGCAGCCTAGGCAGGGGCAGGTATTACAATATAGTATACTTGTTCCCTCACCTATCCTACTGCGTCCAGCTTCAAGTAGCGCGTTTTCTTCAGCATGGATACATCTGCAATCATCCAATGATTGCCCGCATTTAGTTCCCAAATTACATCTTTCACACCCTCCTTCGTTGCAATTTTTTAGACCCATTGGGGTGCCATTGTATCCTGTGGCGATTATTTTTTTATTTTGAACCAAAATACAGCCAACCCTGCGTTTCATACAATTTGATCGATGCGACGCTAGCTCAGCCAGCATCATGAAATAGGCATCCCATGACGGTCTCAACCTTTCGTCGTCATCAAGTTTTACGCTGTCCAAATACTTGTATAGCTCACTCTTTGTATTATAGTTGTTATTTAGGTTTACATGACATTTTTTAAGTATCTCTCGGATAATCCTATTAAAATTATCGTGGCTTTCGGGCTTAAACAAGTACTCATCGCAAATTGTCACAAATTCATCCAAAGTTTTCTCGCTGCCTCTTCTATTGTAGTTAACGGGTATATATAAATTTCGAGAATACTACTGATATGGGTATCATTTAATGAACAATGTGTACAAAATATTAATCAGGAAAAAAATGATTCAGTACTTTTCTTTAAATCGCTGAAATCGTTGAAGTATAGGAGCCTCAATACCAACAAGTAGAACAAAAGGCCTCCTCGATATTGCTTCCAGATCGCTTATACTCGTAATTCCTCGTGTTACATACCGCGTTCTCCAATTAACAGTAACGAAATCTGTTAGCGCCTGGATATCATTAAATTTCATTCCACGATCATTCGTCCAGCTCTGTCCATCTCCGTTATCACCTTTGTGTTTGTATTTTTTTCGATGTGTTTTTAGTCACTAATATTCCTGGGCTTTACTTTTACAAAAACATATGTGCCAAAACACCTGTTAAATCTCCTCACAATATTCAAAGTATTATAAATACATATATACCTGCGTTTGTATCTATTTTTATTTCCTCAAAGCCATGATTTGTCTTTAAATATTCTAAAACCTGTGTTTTGCCACTACATACCGAACCTAAGATTTTATTTGATTTTTTTTGCAGATTATCACAATATTTCTTTTATTCTGAAATAATCTCGAAATTCTCCGACTATAATTCATACCCACCTATAATTACTATAAACATTCTTAACGATAGAGGTATGTTCTCTGTTGTATCTATGAGAATTTGTGATTAGATAGATGGTTGGGCAAACTTTGTTTCTATGTCTAGTTGTATATTTTAATTTAAATTAAAGATCTGTCTATAAGAATAAGAATCTATGCTAACTATCACTTTTCTTCCATTTCGCTAAACTTTAAAATCAAAGCTCCTGGCTGTCCTATTGGCTGTTAATCATTTTTTTTCTGTATATATTATCATCAACTTGAAAAAGAGTGTAGCAATGTTCAAGTTGTTTTGGTTGACTAAATAATTATAGCTTTAGACTAACTACTGAACATTGCAATCAATAAGTTTAGGAGATAAACCCTTGTATGTATATCAAGGAGCCTCCAAAGTGCAAGTTTAGGGGAACGAATCCTACACAAGCTATAAAAAAAGAGTTTGTTTTCGGTATAATAACGCTTCATCGGCATGTGTCCAGCATCTAGTTGATTAAAAGCATTCAATATTTTAAAGAACATATCATACACCCCGATCTTATTTTAGCACACGTTTATTCTGCGTCTTTTTTTCCATTTTTTCAGTTTTATCTCATATAACTTTGAAACATGAACGGAAGCCTTCGAGTAACTCGTACCTACCTCCTTTCAACCTTCATACATAACTTATGTTTTTTAATCTCTTATAAGAACAGTGTTTTTGCTGGAAAATGGGTGCAAAATCTGCTTCGCTCTCGAATCGCAAAACAACCCTCACCGCCCACCTTGCATACTCTCATTTTTTAAAAGGAATGTAAATATTATATTAATATATCAGACAGGAAGAAGCTGGTTCCAGGTATTATTCATTGTAGACTTATTGGAACCTTTCTTTGTGCTTTTCTAGCAGACAAATATTATGAATATTACAAAAAGAGGTCACAATCGTCGGTTTGCATGTAAACGTGTATATAATTCTAGGTACAATTGGGTAGGTATATTCACATCCAGTTAATGTTTTTAGTTACAGCGATATTAGTAGAACAGAGGTTAGGTGTTGGAGCATCAATTTGCTCCACCATTAAAACACCAGTAACATGTAATAAACAGTATCTTTACTATATAGTCAAACTTGGTCCACAATGATGTTTTCACCATTCTAGCCCGGCGTGAACGAGAGTTAAATGCCACATAAACATTCCCTTAACCTTCTTGTGTGTTGGTTCAAATCGTAATAAATGACCAGACACTTTTCAGAAGCCACAGACAACCCATCCAAGAAGTAAGTTTATTTTTTTCTTTAGGCTCGGCTGAACTTGAAACAAGCTGTGAAAAATCATGGATGGGCTTCATCCAAACCAATAGTTTTGTATATATAACACGAATCAATAACATGAGATTCCAAATAAAATAACAATTGGATTATAGCAAACCAAGGGTGGGTTGAAAGCCACATGATTGTTACTAGTCTCAGCTTTGAAAAAAATAAAGGCAGTGTTTAGTTACTGTCTTAAATATCGATTATTATTACCACATCAACTTACTATTTCCGAGGACATTCGGTGCGAGCAAAAGTTAAAAGTCAAAGATATACCTGAAATAAACCATCCGGAAGAACAAAAACACAACTTTGAACATTGTAGGCGTGCAAAATAATGGTACTATGATTCACCTTTCAATATACTATACATTACCCCATTTTTAGTTTCATTCACGATCTACTAAGAGTGGAGGCAAACAAAATAGGAATTGATAAAAACAAAAAGGGAAAATGGAGTTCACTTTATGATATTGGACAGGCCCAAGGCGTTAAATTCGTTGAATGCCGAAATGATAAAGGACATTTCTAAATACATGAAGGTATCAATCCTTTTTTTTATAAAAATGGCTACTCTTATAGTTTTGTGCTGAGGTACTGATCCTCGAATTCTTTATGGAAATTAAACAAGTCAAAATCCTATTTTAGATATGGGAAGAAGAACAGACATGCTCAGCAATCATATTCAAATCAACACAATCAAGGGCATATTGTGCTGGTGGTGACGTAGTTTGTAACATATTAACATTATCTAATATTTCTGCATGCCTATATGTAGAATTGCAATATTTTAATAAATTTACACACTACAAATGATAGTGATGTCAATAACAATAACAAAAATGGAAATAAAAAAATAGCTGTGGCCAAAAACAGACACATTGAAGGTATGGGTGAAAACTTCTTAAGTGAAGAATATACAATGAACCACCAGCTAGCAACTATTAAGAAACCCGTAGTAGCCATGATAGATGGTGTGACTATGGGTGGAGGAGTAGGAATAAGTGTTCATGCACCATTCAGAGTATCAACTGAACGGACACTTCTAGCCATGCCCGAAACGCAAATAGGATTTGTACCCGATATTGGTTCAACATTTGTTCTAGCACGGCTTGACGGAGAGCTTGGCCCATACCTGGGGTTGACTGGTCAAAGACTAAAGGGAATAGACGCGTTATATTCGGGATTTGCCACACATCACGTTAGATCAGCTAATTTACAGGCTCTGGAAAACGAACTTGTCCAGCTGGGAACAGGTGACTACGATTTAATCAACAAGACTATTGAAAAGTATACAGAACCTGATTTAGATTCTGCAGGAAACCTAGCGTATTCGTATAGCCTAGCTCCCTACCTTAACTCGATCAATCGATGTTTCAAGTTTGATACTGTCGAACAAATAATTGAAGCGTTACAACAAGAAACAGAGCAGCAGGAATGGGCCTCAAAAACTCTTGAATTGCTACATATGATGTCCCCTACTTCGCTGAAACTATCACTGGAAATGATCAGAAGAGCAAAACATATGAGCATAAAACAGTGTTTAAACATGGAGACACAGATAGTTTGCAGGACTATTCAGTCACACGATTTCTTTGAAGGCGTCAGTGAACTACTCATCACCAAAACCAAAAACCCTAAATGGGATCCCCCAACCATTGAAGAGGTTTCTGCCTCTTTTATTCAATCGATTTTTGATTCTTTGGATTCCAGCTTTACTCTCAAATACTGCAACAACACTGACTATTTCGAATCTCCCTATAAGGTGTATGAATTGCCTTCCGCCAAGGAGATTACAGACGCAATTGCATCGTACACCGACGGTATCACGGATAAGGCGAAATTGATCAAGGATATATCTTCAAAGTATAACTCCAGAAATGGTGTAAGAGAGAAGGTTCTCTCTTTCATATCTTGATTTTCTACCTTTTCTACTTTTATCCTCCTTTTTTTTTAGCTATTTAAACGCATTTATTCGTTTACTCTATACAATTTCAACACTATCTAGTTAATTATCTACCTCTCTTCTGGAATCCACCCCCCCCCCTGCCGCACTTTTAAGCATGAAGAAAAGGAAAACTTTACTAATTTGCGGTTGCTAAATAACACAATTATTTAAAAACGTTCGTATTCATTTGGACTATCATCGCAAGAATCACACGAACTTCCTTTGCCTGATTCTGACTCTGACTCGTCCCATTTTCTCTGCTTCTTATAAATACAACATACTATTTGAGCATCATAAAATTGTTTTAGCGGATTTTGCGTGACTGCAATTTTTTTAAATTTATTTCCTCAGTAAAAAGAAAAAAGACAAACTAGCCCGACTTACTTTTGCTTCTCTTTTTGTTCATGTGCTCATTGTCGATTGTATCCTCAGTCCACCGAATCTTTGGAGTTTTCTTTTTTTTTCCGGTTTCTTTTTCCTTTTCTCCCGCAGAACGGGATTTACTTTTCGAAATCTCAGCCCCCCTAAGAAAAAGTACCCCAACAGTACCTGACCCACTTTGCTCTCCAGTATCAGTTGGTACACTTTCTGTAGTAGTTAATGAACCTGATGTCATTGGTCCATTTGGTCGCATCCTCAGCCTACTTCCAACTGCAGGAGGGGCACTACCCGGTGCCTCTGATATCAGTGTCCCATGTTCATCAATTGGCGTTTCGTATCTGCTGTTATATACATTTGGATCCTCACTCATTTGAAATATCGTTTGTATCTAGTTTATAGAACTTTTCTTTTATCACTTTTCTTTTCCCTTTAAATCCAACCTGTTTAATTCCTGCTTACCCCCCCCCCCCCAAAAAATATTACCATTTAAACCAAAATTTCAAAAGCGAAAATTTAGAAAATTTAATTACTATCGCTCCAAAAGCCAAAACCCAAAGCCAAAACCCAAACTGTGCATGAAGATAGTTATTGGTGATTTTTATTACCTTATGCTCATTCGCCAGTCGCCACCACCAAGGTTTGCCAAAAGATGAGGGGAAAAAATCTGAAACCAGTCCCTATCATTTCCTTTTTTCCCGTCTTTATCGATGCGATAGAAGGAAAAAAGGGGAGGTTAAAATTAAGGATGTGGGAATGGCTTTTGCGTGCATACAGGTAATCCATTACCCAAGGGTAAAAAACAGTGCATACCCAGAATATACCTAAATATATATCTGATATTATTGACATGAATCAATCGTGCTCAAAGTTCCATGCCTGACCACCTCAGCTCTGACCTTTTTTTTCGCTACAAACCATATCTTATTTTTAAAATTTAAGATTTTATCTCGCCATCTACCCTCAATGAATAAGTATTTGACATATATACCACTTTACTTGTCTGTAATGTTTTCGCATATCGATAACAAAACGGTCAATCAATAAATAAATTGCAATAAAATCACAGGTGTCTTGTGAAAATGTTCATATCTTTGCGGTATAATCAAAGCGACAATCATATCTGGTAATGAAATACACAGTATGGCTAATACTACAGAACAAACAGACAAGTAAAACAGTGTTTATTATCAAACGACCATACAAGTTAAGTTTGATCAATAGCTCAATGTACATTTTTCATTTAACATGAGCCATATTGGAATCGATTGTTGAACTGTATCCTTTCACTAATAACCGCCAACAGGCATTAGCTCACAGTGCTATATAAAGTGGGGTTATACTTAGTTCTACTAAGCTGAATTATTTTTAGACCATAAAAATAAAGCCCAAAGGTCCACTTGGAAAGGATTAGGTGGAGAATCTCCGCTTTGAATTGGGCTCAAAAAAAATATTGAAGTTTCGCAGACTAAAAAATGAATTAGGAGGAGGGAGAGAGGATAGTATGTGGATGCCAAAAATGCAATTTTTTTAAAGATATACATACCAATTAGGGCTTTTAGTACTATTTTTTCGCTTATACCTTTTGCCTTTACAGTATTGGAGTCAACTAAATAAACTCAATCGCAAATGCGACCCGTTTAAAATACAAGGCATTCTCTGATTTGTAATATTTTCATAAACATTTTGTGTATTTACTGAAAGAGCATAAACAAAAATAATACAACAGCTACAAAAACGAAATAATGGTGTATTGGAGTGTGTTGCTTTTTTTTGAATCTAAAAAAAATAAGGTACGATGTGAAATAATTTTTAATAAACTATTGTTAGTGACTTTGACAATGGTTTTTTCGGGGAAGGGGGGTGAGAATAGAAGCATATACCAATGCGTTTGTGGAACAGTGACAGTGCAAAATGTGTTTTATATTGTATTTCATAGATTGCCCTTGCTTGATTAGAGATTATATAGTATGTTCGTTTGCCATTGGCCGATGCATGTCGGCTATCTACTTGATAAATTCTGTAATTTTTATAACAGGAAGCCTAGGTGAAAAACAACGCCACTTCGCATTTTTGGCTTTTAGGGATTATTGTTATTTTCTGGGCCAGTTTTTCCAATTTACGTAAAGCACTCAATAAACAAGGTGATTTTTAGAGCGATAATGTTATACCAAATGATAATCCCAAAAAGTAAAAATAAACCAAATATTGCTAGAAAAGGAAAGCTGCTTTGCCGTTAAAAATAAAGCCAATCAATGAATAAAAGTAACAGAAATATATAAACACAAAAATACAGAAATAAAGTAATTTAGCAAAATTCATTTTTAAAAGCTAAAATATTGATTCAGTGTATGTAATTAATGTTGCTTTAAGTACAGAAATATATCTCTGAGAGGTCAAACAATTTTGGAAGAGCCGAAAAATCACACAAGCTTGGAATCCCGCATGCGAAATATAATATAGCCGTAGGGTACGATTTTTAGATTTGGAGCATTACTAAAATGTTTAGTAAAGTACTTTAGTCAGATTGTTAATAAACTCAAAGCGCGATAATCATGATAGTGTTATTAATTTTTTAAAAACGGTGATGAATAAATAGGACAAAGGTATACCAAAACTTTGGCAAGATACAAAAGGCAAACAAGCACTGACACGGGATAAATCTCGGGTAAAGTGCCATTATTGTAGAATAAACATTGAAAGGGTGAGAGAGATCTATACGAGCAAGAATAATACGGAAATATAATATATAATGGAAGAAAGAAAATCAAGTCTAAATTGGCTATACGAGGGAATAAAAACCAAGCTGACTCTAGGTAAGGAAAATAATGGTGAAATAAAATATTTGCAAAAGCCAGAGCAAAGTGCGAATGATACTGATCACAGATATAATGGAAATAACGACATAGACACAAACGAATACAAAGATTCAGTACTTGATGTGGAAAAGAAGAAAAATGGGATTGCTGAGAATAGAAACAGGGATGTAGAAGTAACTTCAGGCGACGATATTGAGACTGTAACTCAATTGCAGGGTAAGTAGTGAAAGATGAAAGGTATATGTATAGGTTTAAAGTTAAAGCCAAGTTATTAGTGGGCGCTATATTAAGAAAATGTAACGTTTTGATAAATAGGTGGGAATCTCTCGAAAGATGAACAGGAAATGAGAAAAAATGCGAATATAGAAACAAAAGAGATCAATAACGGCAAGGTTGGAAGAAAAAATGGTGCTATAAAAAGGAGGAAAGCCAAAATCACGAACAAATTAGAAGTTACATATTCTTCGGATAGTAAAAAGAAGAGGATAAACCAGTATGAGATAGGAAAAGTACTGGGCAATGGGGTTCATGGAATAGTCAGAATGGTTACGGACATTTATACCGGAAAGAAATATGCCGTTAAAATATTTGAAAAACGGCCAGGGATTGGGGCCATCCGAATGATGCGGTATACAAATAGAAAATACTCTGACTTTTCAAAGGAATATGATGTGGAAGCACTACAGAGGATTCAAAGGGAGATTGCAATCATGCAGCGGTGTAGACACTCAAACATAATAGAGCTAAAAGAGGTGATTGATGATTATAGAGCCAAAAGAGTATTCTTAGTTTTAGAATATGCGGAAAAGGGGGCTGTAAAATGGCAAACAAGGGATAAAAAGCCAAAGCTGTCGATTAAGGAGGCTCGAAAAATATTCAGAGGACTGGTTCTGGGTGTTGAGTGTTTACATAATAGTGGTGTGATCCACAGGGATATCAAACCTACAAATTTACTGATGTCCAAGAACGGCGAAGTGAAGCTCAGTGATTTTGGTGTTAGCTATATAGGTCCACATAAAACAACAGCTGAGTCAGGTGGTGAAGACGATGCCGAAATTGATGAGCAGGAGGAGATGGAAACCGATGTGGATGAGAAGCAAGATGGATACTTGCAAAAGGTACTCTCTTTCAACTGGGGAAAGCTAAAGCGTGGCAGTATAGTTGATATGCAAGCAAAACTACGCGGAGTAAAAGAAAGGGCGGAAACATTTAATGGAGTTGATGGTAAACCGGTTATTTGGGAGAGCAGTGAGGAATTTGATTTATCAGATACCGACGAATTCATGTCATCAGATTCAAGCTCAGAGTCGGATGGTGAGTTGGTAATAGGACGAAAGCCAAAGTTTTCTCTCAACGAGTCCTTTTCTTTTGGCTCAGAAGAGCAAAACTCTGCTTTGCGTAGACACACCGTACCTGAAAATGTCACTCCCGCTCAAGATAAGCCACCTGTAGACACTGAGAACGGCACACTCCCTGTAATATTTTCATCTGCCCCTTATGTTGACGACATTGAAGAACTAGAAAAAACTGCTGGAACACCTGCATTCTTTGCTCCAGAATTATGTTGTGGCGAGGATGAATACTCGCATTATCTAACTAAGTACCGATGCTGTCAAGCAAAAGGCTCTGCTACTTATCTGTTTGAAGAAAGCTCTACAACCGCTGATTCTCATAGCGATATGGATTTGAAAACCGTAGAAAATACCCCAGAAGCATCTCAGACCGATGATCAGCACCACCTAAGAGATTCAACTCGCTCTGCTCCTCGGAGCACTTCTCGCAGTCACCACGAAGACGCGCATATCACAAACGCAATCGATATATGGTCTATGGGTGTTACCCTGTACTCTCTTGCCTTTGGGAAATTGCCATTTCTGGGAACTAACGAATATGAACTGTTCAATATTATTCCCCGAAAACGTGTTCGTTTTCCTAACATTCCTAAAAACCGCTCCAACAACAATCTGTTGAATCTAATCTCTCGCATGTTAGATAAAGATTTCCACACTAGAATTACAATCCAGCAGATTAAAGCACATCCTTGGGTTACTGAAGATTTGTCTCCCCAACAACTTAGTGCTTGGCTGACTCCAAACACAGCCACTTCGGCCTCAGTACTTCCGTCTTCCTCTGGTGGATTTACTACCAGATTTAAATCGTTTATTGGCTTTTCCATTTTTTAGAAATACATACGACTTAGTTAGTGCTCTCAGTACAAAAGGGCTGTTTAATATTTTATTTCTCATTAAGGATCAGGCAATCTAAATAGAATGTAATAAATAAAATGTCAACAACACTAGTACTAATATAATTTCTTCTAATCTCACAAAATTTAAATTCTATCTGACTTCTAAGCGACGTTTGGTGGTAGTGACCAGCCTACTTGACTATCCCCCACGGCGAAATCTTCGCTACTGTTACCATTGCCATTTCCAGCGCCACTACCACCGATAATACTGCTACCAACAATATCTGAGGATCTAATTCCACCGCTTTTAAGGGCAATATTGCTCTCTGCAATTAGCGTGTTAATGTTCATGCTAGACACAAACATTGGATTCTCGCTCAATGTAGGTTTGTGGTGACCGGTTTTATCCTTTATTCGTTGTGATTTTGCTCCTCCACTGCTCATGAAGCCGAAGAATCTCGACCTACTCTCACTCTCTGACGAAGAGCTATTGTTTTTGACGTTTCCATTATTCGAAGGAATATTTAAAATAAACGGATGTTCCCTCTTTCCCGCAATCACAGATGTAACAAAGTTTTCTATCATATGGCATAACATGCGTTAGAATTCTTGTCATTATTTCATTTTTACGGTACGTCAAAGCCAGGTAAATGAACGTGGTTTGCTTGTATACTAACGCGTAGTATGGTTAAAGTCACTTACCTCCCGAAGTATCCTTATCTGTCTCTGGGGTAATGGGTTTAAACATTTGTGGTGTTGTTGGCATATTCTCTGCGACAGCAACAGCAGGACCACCATTCTCAACTGGTAGCGATTGTCTGGCATTTTTGTAGTAACCCAACCCACCAGTATCACTCTCTGAATTTGGCGGTGTAGGCTCACCTATTACATGTGTAAACGTGTTTATATTATTTGGATGCTTTGGTGCTCTAGTGTCATAGGGTTCCAACATCTATTTCATATAGGCACTTACCTAGATCTAAATTTTTCTTGTTTAGTATGTTTGGGTTGAATCCCTTGCTGTAAATAAGTTTCTGAGGTTCAATTCCGGTATATTCCGCATCTCTACATGTTCTTCTATTGAATGAGGAATTCTTGTTCACTTCCATAATTTTGTCTCTAAGTTGGCCTTTTTTAGCCTCCTAGTGTGGATATAATTTTAGTTACTATTACTACTGCTACTAATGAGTGAGATATTCCATTCTTATCAACTACTGTACTTATTTCCATATATCCATGTATGTGTTCCATCAATAGAAATAAAAGTAGAGAAATTAGCATACTACAAACATTTGTGCTTACCTTATTAACTAGCGCTTTTTTCTTCTTTCGAACAATATGTATTACAACCGCTATGATAGCAACTAGAACTACGGCTGCCAATACTCCACCGATGATAAACATTGTCTTTCTATTCATTTTTTTATCTCTGAATTTCCACTTTTTCATTGTTTTTTGCTTTATTTTTTATTAAGTGATGTATCTTATTACTAAACTGGTGTTTGTTTAGGTTTTAAGCTTTAATTTAAGACTTTTATTATAAAA
>LSSK01000654.1:0-15519 GCA_001969505.1 Zancudomyces culisetae | reverse complement strand
CTCCGTCCGGCCATTCCAAGGTCGCAAGGATCGCGTCCGCAAGCTGACTGAAGTTTCGGCTATGTGGCTGCTGGACTCTCACCCAAATCTTGTTCGCTTGGTCAATAGCTGGGAACAATTTGGCCTTCTGTATATTCTATCTGATCTCTGTGACCAAGGCGATCTCCAATCTCTGCTGAACTCTTTCAATCTGCCTGTACCCGAACCTTTTGTCTGGAAACTGCTTTCCGCTGTCTCTTCTGGCCTTGCCCACATCCATTCCCATGACTTTGTTCACCTTGACCTTAAGCCTGCAAACATTTGCTTTGCTGACAACTACGCCACCATCAAGATTGCTGACTTTGGTCTTGCCTCTCCCATCTCCTCTCTCCCATCCCCTTCTTCTTCTCCTTCTCCTGACCATGAAGGTGATCGTGTATATCTTGCCCCCGAAGTTCTTCATCATGGTCTATGCGGAAAGCCTGCCGACATATTTAGTCTTGGCCTCATTGTTCTTGAAATGTGTGCTAATGTTGTCCTGCCTCATAATGGTGAAGAGTATTCTCAGCTACGTAGCAACAACCTATCCTCCGCCCAGCTCGACTTGGTCAGTATTTCTGATGAGCTACGCAGTCTCATCTCCCAGATGCTTGACTCTGATCCTTCTAAGCGACCTACTGCTCAACACATTGCCTCTTTACCTCTGTGTTCGACATATTCCCAAATTCCCTTCAATTTACATTGATAATATCTCTTTGCGCCCTTAATCTCCTCTCTTTTTCACCCACCACTGTATTTTTTTTTTGCAAATTATTTCCCTTTTTTTCCCCCTATTCCTTCCTTGTATTATATTGTTTACTTTATTTTTTCTAGCCTTAATTGCTTGTTCATTTAGATTTTCAATAAATATTTTTATATATCAAGCAATAACTCTTGGAGCTATCGCTCTACACTTTTTACTTTTTTCCAACCCTCAGTTAATACACACATTGTTTTTTTTCCTCTCTCTCTCCATCCTCTCCCACCTCCACCCCCTCTCCATACATTATTATCTGTACCAAATAAAAAGCTGAAAGAATTAAGGATCGAAAAAAGACACACATTCAAAAAGAATTACCCCAAATATTCAAGTAAGTGGTGATTATTTTCACATAATTTCTATGCCCTGTTTTACAAGTTTTTATTTTCAAAACACCCAAACACCTTCCGCTCCCTCACCCCCCCCCCTTCTACCCCCTTAATGTTTCATTTTAGAATTGTCAAAAAAAAAACAAAAAAAACGTATATATACATAAAGCGTAAAACATAAAACGTTAAACTTGGAAACATTCTCTTTTATTCAAGTATATATATACTATATATATAAATACACATACTTTTAAAAGCTAATATAATTAAAAAAGCAACAATAGTGATAGAATATGATTAATAATACAGTAACCGAAGTTTATTATTGCTCGCACAAGAAAAGGTTTGTTGACCTAGAGGACATGACCACATTTTGCAGAAAATGCTATGACGAGTATTCCGTACATCGTTGAAAACTTGTATTTCCTTCTCCCTCTTCCTCCTCCCCCCTCCCTCCCCACCAGGCTTTTCTTCTTCTTCCAACATAGCGTGTCATTTTATGTTACCATTAATCAATACAACAACCCTAGAAAAAAAGCCCCTTCCCATTTTTAGTTACCAGTATTTTACACATTACTTTTTAAAACTTTATTGATACTCCCATATATCCTTTATTTTTATATTTTTTGCTATCCTTTTGTATATTTATATGGTCCTGTTTTGTTCAATTTAAATAAATTAGTCAAGAAAAGTAATATAAACATCCATCAATATAATAAAATATAATAAAACGAGAGCAAAGTTAGAAGGAAACTTGAATAATTATTCCAAAGAAACGAAAAAAAAGTTTAAAAAAAAAGGACATAAGGAGTGAAAAAAAAAAGAAGGAAAAGAAGAGCAGGTGGTGACAATTCATAGAAATCATCTTACATATAAGCATACAAAGCAACAGAGCCTACAAACATGGCAATCTTTACAAACCCTGCACTTTGTTGGTTGGAGTTTCCACCACTTGAATTTGCAGACTTTTCACCCTTGCCGTCAGATCCCGCACCTGAAACTGAAGCTGATTTTGCTCTAGCATTTCCTGATTTATTCTTTTCGTATTCCTTACTGTTCTTGTCGCTTTCTGTACCATTCTTTGGGCTCTCTGGCATATCCATGCTTTTATTCTTGCTCTCATACTCCTTCTTCTTCTTCTGGACCTCCTCGGGGCTCAATCCCATCAATCCACACATTTCCTCACGTGTGTTTCTGGCGTTGTTGGCTTGTTCACGTTTTGATGGGTCATCGGAGCAAAGTGTGTAGCATGTGACCATTTGGCGGTGCCATGCGCACAGGCACTCGTAATCCTCGGAGGATTTGCAGTTTGTACCCATATTTCTTTTAACGTAATCCGTACATGCCCTGAAATTGTCTTCTGCGGCACACAGTCCTGCGGCCTTAACGGTGAACACCAAACCCACCAACAAAAGTATTATACTTGCCAACTTTGCCATTATTTTTTTCTTAATTACCAGTAAAAAAAACTATTATTACTAATGTTACTATTCACGTAAAACGTAAAATATCTTGTTGACTTTGAGAGGATATTAAAAAAGAACTAAGTTGGAAAGGAAAGGGATAAAATATGGGCTTTTATCATATTCTCTTCTCTCCTCCTTGTTTGTCCATACTCTTTATTGCATGTAATGTTAATACTCTGTATTTACGCTTTATTTTTCTTATTGTCTTTAAATACTTGAACGTTATGGTGTGTACATTAATACATATTTGCAACACGTTTTTAGCATACAAACATTATTTGAGTTGAATCGATGCCAATCCCGTTTTTTTCTCCTCCTCTCCATGCCCTTGAAAAGAAAGGGCGGGGAGGAGGAAAAGAGAAAGCCAAAAGAATTATAAAGATTATTAAACGGGTTTATTTTGTCCAATTTTTTATTTATTCATTTCAGTTTACCACACCCTCACAACCACCCCAACCACCCCAACCACCCCAACCACCCCAACCTCCTTTTATCCCTATACTATTATGTTTGTTAAACTCTACTTTTAATTTTTTTTATATGCACAATAAACCACTTTAATCGTAGAAGAGTTGGAATAAGTAGAATAAACCGTTTTTCAAAAAAAATAGAATAGAATAATGGTTTATGAGTGAAGGGTAGTAAATATAAAACTTATAACATTCCCGTCCATTGTAATAATACCTATTTGAACAAACAATCAAACTCAAAACCAAACTCAAAACCAAAAAAACAAAAAAAAAACATTAAAGAATTCTACAAACTCTCAACATTCATCTACTTTTTTATTTTTATTTCCTGTTTTGTTTTGCTTATTGCTTGTATGTATTCTTGTTTGTAAACTATGGAAAAACGTCAATAAAACAATTAGCTGTATTGAACTTTTATGAAGTTATTTTATTTTAGATACTATTTAATTTAATAAAACGTATCCCCCTTCTCCTTCAACCACTTTCATCTCACATTATGATATCTCTTATGGTGGGTTATCCATCTACTTTGATTCTTACTCTAACCTACTCGGCTAAATAGTTTGGAGATTTATAATAACAATAACAATAACAATTATTAGCATGGGATATCTAGTTACATTCAATCACCATTTCTAGTGGTATCAACGTTAAGAGTAGTAGCTGGTATTGTGATACTTTACTAGCTAAATACGTATTCTACTAGCAGAGATAATCGTGTATACCCTTTATGACGAAAAGAGCTTTGTACTGTTTTATCCACTTTAGGTTTTTAGTATTTCCAATATAAAAGCGTAATGTGTTAAGTTTTTTGTATATTTCCACCAATATACATATTCTATGTGATAAACTATCTGCTAATAAAGCAAAAATTGCTATGAAAAGATGCAATCTGAATATGCTGTATACATTTGGCGGCCAATTCATACCATCAGTTAGCCCTATGTTTAGAAATGCTATTATGTTTTTTTTTTTGCTTTTTTGTAAATTATGAAGAATTTGTAATTTATTTCTGAATCCTAAATGTATTCACCATTTTTCTGGTAAGTATTTAGTTTCAGGTCCCTTTTATATATGTACATGTAATGGCTATAGTAATTCAAGTAAATACAAAACCCGGTTTAAAATACCAAATATCCAGCGTTTACAAAAAATCGTGGAAAAAATTGCAATTTTTCAGACAGCGGCCCGGCTAGCTCAATCGGTAGAGCGTGAGACTCTTAATCTCAAGGTTGCGGGTTCGATCCCCGCGTTGGGCTCCTCTTTCTGCCTGGCTGGCGCAATTGGATAGCGCATATGACTTCTAATCATAAGGTTGCGGGTTCGACCCCCGCGTCAGGTTGACTTTTTGCCGTTTTTTGAGTGACAAACTTGGGGATAATTTGGATTTTGCATATACCAGTGTTTTGTCATTCTTGACTTTAATGATAAATTGATTGCCAGAGATCATTATGCAGTACTGGCCACCTTGGCTGTTAAGTTTGTCCAATCATTTATGAGCTACTCAGTATGAGTTTTTGCTGAATTTTTATTTCGCTGTGTATTTTAGTTGCTCTCCAACATGTTCGTATACCCTTTTTTTAATTTTCCTCTTGTTTCGTGGCAATGTCCTTTATTTTACAGTGTAGGGTTTTTTATTATGTGTATATGCGTGTGTGCGTGTGTGTGTTACTTTTTTTTTCAACGGAAAATAGTGTTGGATATATATTGTTTTCGAGATTCTTGATAGTTGGCAAAAGCTGGAGTGTATTGTTGTCTTTGTTACTCAAAGTGTGATTAAATATGGGAGATATCTGCAACAATATTATTTATTTAGAATCGTCACAATTCGCTTTCCTAGTAGATATTTTTGGTGGTATAAATTAATAAATTAATAAGTTCGTATATTCTATTGCTGAAAGCAAGCCCTTTGTATAACAGCCTATTCACATGGCTTCTGTTTGCGTAACCTGTTGTATGGTCAATTATTGATTGGTATGCAACAGGAAAGCACTAAACTATCCTTTGTTTGTGGTCTAGATATTCAATTTAAACCTTAATTTTCCTTGTTTGGGAGGTCAAATTAACAAAAGTGCAGTTAAAATAAAAGGGTCTTGTTTACCAACCTCTAATGGTATAGAAAAATATTGCGATATACTTGCGGCTTACATCCCAGTTCGATAAATTGCCTATTGATAAAACATTTTCAGCTACATTTAATGTCACCATTAGTGTATCATCGTTTTGGCAACACTAGCGAGCCTAAGGAGGAGAGTTAAGCTTCAACTGAGATGAGGAGAGTCAGATTAGAATGCTCATTGTTTTTTCCTATGTTGAAATTTAATTTTGATCAAGTCCAATATATTAGAGCAAGTTTTATAGGCTTGATAAAGTTAAGAACGAGAGAATGAAGGGTGGAAGGGTGGGGGTTTGATAGCAAAGTACAATATTCCAATTCTTAATACTTGGCGTTGCACAGAATATTACATGGAATGTTAATAGTCGGAAATATTTGCAAAATAGTAACTAATAAATTCACCAGATTAGCAGTATTTTGATGTGATTTTGAGATGAAGAAAATGCTCGAGTGGGAAGAACCAACTTTGTTGGGAAGCAAAAGATTGGAAAAATCCTGTGTGGTGTGATCATCTATGTGAACTCAAAAGGTGTTAATTCGGTGGCTTTTATCAAAGTCGGGAATGGTTTTGCTTTTATAAAAGAGTAGTAACGAGTAGTTCGATTAAACAAAGGGAGATGGCTAGAGTGGCACTAATTGTCAACTTAGGCTTTTTATTTACTTCCCCTCCCCCCAAGTGCAGGAAAAGGATATGGATGTATTTAGAAAAAAGCTTAAAATAAACATATACGTAAAGTAGTATGATGAATCAAAAGGTATAAGGCCAAAGGTAAGGGTAAAGGTAAAGGTAAAGACAAGGGTAGGAGAGATGAGGAATGAGGTGGGAAAAAAACTTGAGATATACTGATACCAGAGATCGATTTTTTGTTTCAGATGCGCAAAAAAAAAAGCACAGTTCTCATGTTGATGATTGCAGTAATAGAAACAAAGGCGTTCACATGAAGTCTGAAATCCACCTATAATGTTTCAGTTTATCTACTCGCGTTTGCGCTATTGAGTAGGGAAAAGTTTGTGAACCTGGAAATATGCAGTTTCTTTTTTTTTTTTTTAGAATCTTTGAATGTGGTGGTTTTTCAATCTAATAAGAAAAGCTAGATAGCGGTACTTGAGGCAAAAAACAAAAAAGTAGCAAGCCTAGCCATTTATATTGATGGAGTTGTCATTATTTTGGCATCTGTCTTCTCAAAATAACTAATGATATAAACACAGAGTAATAATGTAAATATAGTAGATGTGGTGCATAGTTAATATAGATGGTTATTGTATGTATTGGAAGTAAGACACATAAACAGGGTTTGCATTTGGCGTTAAAAGTTGAAGGGTATATATTAGAACCGGTCATTTCTGACCCTTTTTTTTTGTTTTTTGTTTTTTGTTTATTATCTCGATTAATGTAAAGCATATAAATTTGAAGAGTGACACCAAATAAATAAAAACAATTAAAGGGAGGATCGTCGCTGGGAAAAAAAGTCCTGGCTAATACTTCGAATTGAAAATGCCTGAGCGGGTTTAGAGAAAAGTCGCTTTTCACATAAAAAGAAATTCAGATATCAAGTTTGATTAAGGTGTATTTATTTGTTTTTGGCGTATTTAAATAGTAAACAAAGCTATGCAATGGATTGTATGCATTTTTGATAGTGTATGATGTGTACTTTTGATGATACAGGCTTTTAGACTTAAGAAAAATAGAGTAATGCCCAAGAGTTGTGCTACGATTATTTATTTTATATTGTTAGATACAGTGGTGTTTAGTCCTATCTGTTCCAATAATATAGCGCAGTATTGTAGATTCTATCAAGTATGTAAGGTAGAACCAGCTTAATATAACTCATTTACAAGAAATACGTAAATCTTTTCTTAAATATACAGAAAAATAACCCAATATACTCGCTAAGGATTTATTTACTTTGTTTTTCTCATACCTTACTAAATCGTTGAAAACATACGATTTAGGTAATATAGAGATGCACAAATTAAAACTAAATTGCTGAGGATTGAAAATTGATTAAGTCTGTATGAGTAAAACAAAAATTGACGTAAATAGTTCTGGCGAATTATCATCGGATCGTGTTGATTTCGTAAATTAATTGTCGTATTAGTCGATTTCTTGGTGGCTTTTAGCTGAAAAAAAATAACCCAAACAATAAAATGGTGTAGGTACATTTACACATATTACAACTCGCAACAATTAAAGAAAAGTGAATGGGTAGCTGTTACGATTTGGCTAACCTAATTGTAAATGGTTTAGGTGGAATGAATATTTTGATTTATCGGGAAAGCCTGCATATTAACTAGCTTTTGTCAGAGTGAGTTGTCTACAAGGGAAAAAACCCATCTGTTTGGTGCGCCTAACATAATGACTAATGGGTACTCACTCTTTTTCCCGTATTAGGTGTCACAGTTTGCTATTTTTGTAGTTTGATGCGTTTCTAAAAGTGAAAATAACACGCAAAAAAAGAATAAATTAAAAAATCTTAAAGGTCAGCAAATCCAAGAATTATGAGTATTTTATGAAAACAAACATAATTTCTGCGAAGGTTTTGTATCATCCCCAAATCGCTTGCTTTGTCCAAATCTTTCAGCTCAATTCAGCTCAATTCAGTTCAATTCAGTTCAATTTTTTTCTTTTTTTTTCCTAGAGAAAATTGATGTGAAATATATCCCGTTTTTAAATCCTATGTTCATTTTCTCTGTTATGGATTAACTTACGAGATTTTTATTCACTATAGACTTTGTATTTACTATTACTTTTGATATAGCATCTCTAGAATAGGAACTTATATTTTCACGCCTTTTCAACTCATACATGACCAACTAATGCTTTTCATTATATACACATTATCACGCGAATTTAAAGACATTGAAAGGATATAATAAAAAAACCTTCAATAAATAGTAATAATAAACGATACAGAAGCAAAGAGTTTAAAGGTGCAGCGTTTTTTTGTTGAACAATAAACCGAATACACTGCAACGGGTATTTTAAGCAAAAAAGAAAACGAAAAGAAAGGAAGGGGAAAAGTAAAAGTAAAAGTAAAAGAAAAAAAGAAAAAAGCGAATAATACTACCAAAACAAGTCGCCTATATCTACAACACACTAAACCATTGTAAGGGATTAGAAAAACGACAAAGAATACAAGTAAAAACCCAAACCACTCATAAAGGGATTTACAAGATACTAAAAAAAAACATTAAAGGGGAGGTTTTTCTTTTTACGCTTATATATTTCATCCAAAACGTTAACATCACTCGGATAAAGTCAGAAAGACTGGTGTGTAGGATAATCAATTAACAAGAGAGAATAAAGGGTGAGATAAAAAAAAATAGGTTTTAACTTTAAAAGTAATAGGTAAAGTGCAAAGGCAGGGATCTCAATATAATGCGATCCGGTGTGCGACAACTATAAATATCTTATTTTAAAGAAACTGTAACAAGCTGACGAAGAAGTTCAAAAACCAACGAAAAATAGAAATAGAAACTAAACTTAAAAGTATACACCCGGTGGGAGAAATTGAGGCAAAAATACGGTAAATCAATAACTAAATGGAGAAGCGAAGAGTAGATATTAGGAGTATACCGAATATAAGTATAGAGGAAAGAGTGTTAAAGTATATCGGAGAGAGTAACAAGATGATTTCAAGTGAAAGAGGCGAAGTGTTTGGAGGTCGTGTAAGCAATAGCACTAGTAGCAAGAGTAGTGCAAGTAATAGTGGCACAAGCAGAAGCGGGGAAACCAAAGTTAGAGATTTTAGAGCAGATTACTCGGATAAAAGAAGCATAAGAGGAATGTTAGATAAAAGAGCAGGTATGCATGACGCCACCAAGACCATTTCACGATTTGGAAGAGTTAATAATGGTACCGAAGCAAGGGGTCAAACGAAACTGGAAATACCAACTGCGCCAGTGCCTAAAATTGATTTTAGCTTTAAGAAAAATGGTATTGGTAATTCAGATCGATTGAGAACCATAAACAAAAGACCTGAACCAAAATTGCGTGATAGAGAAAAACCAAACCTAGGTATACAAAAAGCAACGGCTACTCAGCGTGTAACATTAGAGTTTGAAGGAAATGCAGCTCCAAATAATGCTAGAAAGTATCAAGAAAAAGAAAGAAAAAACCACGGCGTATCCGAAGAGGGTGATGGGGACTTGCACAAAAGAACAGAATCACTTTATAATAAATTGCAGGCGTTGGAAAGTAAAGCTAAAGTAATGGGATACAATGTGGTTGGAAAGAGTGAGAGTAGCGATTCGATGCAACACCTACCAGCAATACCCGCATCCACAACGGCAACTATACAAGCGCCAACATCAATAACAGGAACACCACTAGCGATGCGATCAAAACTGGAATTCAAATCAAACAAAGACAATCGTCTGATAAGTCCGGTTTATCTAGGAGCTAGTCATAGAACAAGAGATTCTATACAGGCCCAAGTAGACAAGAAAGTAGAAATTAATTCTAAAATCAAATCAAAGATGACCAAAACTACAACACCAATGGCAAACAATACATTTGGGAGTAATGTTCGTGGTGTTCGTGATTCCAACCATTTAGCCCATTTTAACAATCCCAATAGTGCCAATACACTTGCAAAAGGTCCCCAAAAAACTGCGGATCCTAGAGAGGTCAAGAGAAGAGGAATTCCAAAGCCAAGCGTTATTCCCTCGACAGCACCACTAAAACCTGGGTTGGTGTCTATAGATAGTAAAAATAAAATCAATGGATCCAACAACAACAACAACAACAATGAAAAAAATACTACCAATACAAACACTGGCAGTGGTCCTAACAAGAGTGTTGGTGTTGAAGGTAGAAAATTTGCCAACTCAGTATCTGTAGTTAAAAAGCAAGTAGAGCTGATAAACCAGAATGTACCCACCAATACTGGCAAACCCCCACAGTATAAACCTGAACTATGTATTAAAAAACCATTTTTGACAAGAGTGGGGTCATCAAAACACACTACTGGGACAAACAATACTACTGGGGCCAAAAAAGAGAGCGGAATAAATAAAATGCTCAATGTTGTCAGGACAAAGTCAAGGCAAGTCAAGGCAGCTGTACTTGGGTTGGGGTTAATGGGAGGTGATCATAGTCACAACAACCATAGTGACAATTCCAACAAGAAGCCTGCTGTTTCCAATGATGTCAATATTAGCACTACCCGAAACATTAGCATTACTACAAGAAATCCACTTGTCGATAACAAAACTTCTAATGGTGCTAAAGACGCTACTGAAATTAAAAATGCCGCCATTGTTAATAGCGACATAAACGAGACAATTACAGACAAACGCGGTGCGGAACCTGACTCAAGAAGCACTGTTAATCCGAGAATTGCCAATAATATTGTCAAAAAGAGCAACGATGTAACCGAGAATGACCTGACTATGTGTATTACTAGCACCAACAACTATACAGTTACTGCGGATAATGAACACCAAGAAAATGAACTAACTCTGTTAAACAATAACAACATCAAAAGAACGAGTACACGAGCCAGTAGATCCAAGGGCTCCAAAATTCAAAAGCTAGTTGATATGTTCGACAAAAACAGTACACATAACTCGCTTGTTTCTGATAAACTCTCTGAAACACAAAGCCGCTCTGTCAAGCTAAAGGAAAGTTTTGGTGCGCAAAGTATATGCTCAAGCCAAAGTAAAATGGAAGAATTGGTGAGTATTCATTTGAACCGAAGCACTGGGTATGAAATGTTACCCGATAGGCTATCAATCTTGTTACCACCTGGAAATCGTGATGACCATCTGTACTTGGACTCAAAAAAATCGTCAATGCTATTTCCAATAGAATATGACGAGATAAAGGATAAAGGATCCCGAGAATCGGTGAATACTTCCTTTTACCTGAAAAAAATCGAGGAGCTAGAAAGTAAGATCAGCGAGTTACAAAAAGAACGTGTTAAAGAGGCTAGCGATTATCGAATGCTGCTAGAGTCTAAGGAAGATGTCATTTTTGAAATGGAAATGAATATCGAAGAGAAAAACAAGCAGCTACAATCTATCAGCGTTGAATTGGAAAATGAAAGACTCAAAGTCAAGGAAATTACCAGTCATTCAAATAACTTGTCAATACAGCTCAATTCAATGGCTGAAGAGTTTAACACGTATAAAAAATCGGCACAACTGACCCCAGCACCACTCACAAATTTCAGCATGAATTCTACAGTCAGTAATAATAGTCTAGAAACTTTGCATTCGTACAACTCCAAACTAACCAAGGAGTTGAATTCCGTTAAATCTCTATTAAGTCTAAAAAATTCAGAGATTTCCCAACTCAGCGTAGAAAACTCCAAAAAACAGGAAGAGATTCATTCGCTTCAAGATACCATATATCAACTCAAGGATCTTATAACTCTGAATTCTAAAAACTTCAACAAATACCAACAGCAGGTTCAGTCTCATTTTGTAAAACTACAAGCAAAAGCAAATCTATTATCCCACAACCGCGATAGGCTACTGGCCGACTTGAACATGTACAAAATCATGGATGGTCATAGTCCTCATTATTGTGGGTTTGTAGAAAAGACCAACGAGCTGGAAGATTTGGTTGAGCGCCTAGTTTCGAACAGCCGTTTCCTGATTACCACCATTGAACAACTGACTGGTTCTCCTTACTTTTTTGGTCCCCTTTTCTCCAAAAACGAAGATGGTAGTGTTGACGACTTTCTATTATCCGTTGATTTATCCAAACTCGCAGATTCTCGTTCAAACTCTAACTTTATTTTCAGGCCACCTTCACCCACCGATTCCATTCTCTCTTCAGTATCTTCGACTTCTTATAATGACTGCAATGACTCTAAGCTTTCATCTCTTTCGTCCTCTAACCCTTCTCTGTTCATTCATGATGTGCACGACAATGAACAATCTGTGTATTCAAACAATAACATTTCTAAGAATAGCTACCATTCTTCAACCAATCCTGGCTTTTTACTTTACTAATGTGCTAATTTAAATAATTTATAATATACTGTTATTTTCTTGTTTGTCTAAATATATTTTCCTTTTAGTAATATTTTTTTTTACGTTGTACTGTGTGTAGGTTGAACTTTAGTACACATTTCAATTTGTACAAGTACACTTTTTCTTTATTATTATTATTTGTTTTTTTTTTATTCGAAAGAAGAATAAAAAGAAAGGTTGGTAATAGCCATGATGGTTCAAAGTTCTTATTTCCTGGTTTTACACCATTTTGCTAATTTTTAATTTCCATATAGCTAATAACCAAAAAGCTTATTGATACATGGAAGAAAAAAAAAATGCGCCACTAAAATTACACATGGTAAGGTAAGTAGAAACAGCCATTAATTTGCTTGCATCCATACTTTATCTTTAATGAATATACCAATAGGATTACTTTTGCCTTTTACATAGCGTTGCTTTTCTTGTCCTTGTTGCTTTTCTCCTGTTATTTCAGGTCAACAAAAAAATAAAATACATATTCTTGTAATCATCAAGAACGCAGTTATTTGTACCATATGCGTAAAATAAATATTCAGATGGTCCATATCAATCATATAAACACCTTTTTGTATATACTACTTCATCCACTTTGTTTTGTTTTTTAGTTTTCTAATTTTTAGGTTTTTAGGTTTTTAGGTTTTTAGTTTTTAGCTTTGAAAATAAGCAATCAACTTTATACAATTACACATAAATCAAATACAATTGCAAACCATCATAACGACAACCCATTTACCACATAGCATTAAACATCAATAATACTACTCATACTCAAAGATCATACACATACTGATAGTACAACAAACAAAAGAGAATAGATAAAGAAAAGAGAAGAGGAAAAAAGTAACTGATAATAACAAAGTGGTAAAAAAAAATGCCATATTGACATAAACTTACACAAAAACGTACATCTAGCAACCTGCATTTTTTATATACCACGCATCAAGAGCTGGGTTTGAACTTTTAATACGAGCATAAAATAATACAGGCATACAAGCATACAAGCATATTAATAAGAAAACAAATTAGAGATATCGTATAAATGATGATTGTATATGCAAAAAGCTGCATACTATTAACCTTTATTGTATTTTACCATGTATCCACGGCAAACACACTGGGGAGCGATAGCAACACATTTTGTATACAGAATAGTGCCAATGGGTATGTAGGAAGCAGCCTAGACTCAATCTTTGGTAACAGAGAAAACCTAGGTGATATACTCATAGTTAAAAAGCGACAATTGCAAGATAAACCACAAGAACAGGAGCCCCAAGAACAGCAGCCCCAAGAACAGCAGCCCCGAGAACAGCAGCCCCAAGAACAACAGCAACAGCAAGAAAAATTGTCACAACCAGATGGCGCTGTATTTCTCAACTCTATGGGATCCTCCAATCCTAATCCTTCATTACCATTAGTACCTGAAACCATTAACCTTGTTAATGACTTTTCGCAAGTACCCATAGATGCACAAAATGCTAATACAGCCCAAAATCTTGCAGTGGTACAATCTCCTCAGAGTGTTATGCTAGGCCCACAGCAACCACAACAGCAACAACCACAACCTCAACTACAACAACCACAACCACAACAACCACAACTACAACTACAACAACCACAGCAGCAACAACAAGCACCGCAACAACAACAACAACAACAGCAAGTGGTTGCAATTTTTGCATCACCAGATATGGATGATACCAATCCAAACATAAATCTGGTTCCACAGCAGCAGGTTCAGCCGCAAGTGCAAGCACAGGCGCAGTCAAATCTTCCACCCCAGTTGGTAGCACAAAATGTAGCATTAGATAATCAGGTCCAAACTGTGCTCCAGATACCCACAGGAAACAATCCTCAACCTGGGCAGGTAACACAACCGATTCAAACATTGGTGCTAACCAGCCAAGCTGCAAATATGCCAGTGTTGGGAGTTAGTACTCCTCAAGTCACAGCGCCAACTCAACAACTAGTTCCTGTTGTAGGCGAACAACCTCAAATCCAAATCCAAATCCAAACCCAACAACAACAACAACAACAACAACAACAGCAGCAGCAGCAACAGCCATTATCTGCTACAATTCCTTCCACCTCTCAGATAGTCTCCCCTGCTGACTTGTACAAGTTTGATATAAAATTAAACGATACTTTATTTAACATCGACTTTTTCTACAGGGAAAATGTAATCAACTTTTTAGATTATCTAAAAATCGACGAAAAACCTCTTAGTCTTCCCACAGGAACGTGTAAAAAAGGCGCAAGTTACTGTGTATATGGCAATGGGTTATCACCAAATTTTTTAACCTGCGATACTAATGGCCGCTTAACAACTTTTGGTTCGTGTGCACAGAATACATTTTGTTATGCATATTCTATGGAGCAAATTACCTGTTTACCTTTTGATTATGATTTAAACAAGGAAAACTTTGTAAATGCTGCCGAAACCCTCAACAACAACCGATTTGAGCTGTGTGACCCCTTAGGCAGCGATATCAGTAACGCAACCTCTACATCATTTGGTGGTAGCAACTCCAGTTTGGTTACGGCCCCTGCAGTAAATTCCCAGGGACCAACATGTGACATCACAAAGTTTTTTGAGGATTTTCAGAGTATATTAACTGTTAAAACTGAAATTTCCAAGTACCAAAACGTTAGTATAGCTGAAGTACCTTCTTCGGTTACACTTGGTTCAAGTATACTTTTGCTAACTGTTTTATCAATGAGCAAAACACACACTGGTACCAGCACGGGTGTTGGTGCCACACCTATTTCTCCTGTTATATTACCAACTGCTGTATACTCTAGTATAAACTGGGGAAGCTTAGCTGTTTCTAAATACTCAATGACTCCACCGCAACTACCCTCCTATAGTACTCTTCCGACAGCTTTACCAACGATTATTAATACAACACCCAATATTCCATCATCGTCCATAATATCATCATCTACAGTTATTTTAGTTAATTCAGGAAATGTTACTTCTAGCGAAGCTTCTCCTTTAACCAGTTTAACATTACCTCCGGTAATTTATAGTACAAGTGTTTTTTCAACGTCACCATCACCACTGCCACTACCACTACCACTACCATCACCATCACCATCACCATTACCATCACCATCACCACCCTCCTCTCCCCCTCCCCCCCTCCCTCTACCATCACCATATAGTGTAGCGAGCAGTATGACATCTGCTTCTCTCTCTATGAGTTTTCCTGCTGTTATTTATAGCACAGCCCAGCCCCCACCACCACCACCTTCTCCAATAGTAATACCACCGCCACCAGAACCAGAGATTGTGCAAACGCAGCAAGTCATAATAGTACAGCAGTCAGCACCAATACCTTCCCCACAGGTGATACAACCGCAACCGCAACCGCAACCA
>LSSK01000653.1:0-12233 GCA_001969505.1 Zancudomyces culisetae | reverse complement strand
AAAAAAAAATTACGGAAATGGTAAAACGCACAAGAGGGATGATTTGAGGAATATTACCCTGTAAAAAGCTCAAAAGGGGTCATTAATTGATTATGACTTTCCTATACTCAACCGAATTCAAACCAATCTCCGAGTCCAGGTTAGTGAGAATGAATGAAACGTGAAAGTGTAACCATAGCCTATAGCCTATAGCCTCATTTTAATATGGTAAATTTTTATAATTTTTATCAAATAAATAGAAAACAAAGGCATATAAACGTGCTACATATAAAGCGCAACATGGACCAATTTTGGTAAATATGTAAAAATAACCTTTAAAATCAACATTTAAATAAAACAATTATATTTTTATATACATAAGCCAATTGTAAAAAAAGGGCATATATACAAAACTGCACTTGTTATCCTTTTTTTTTCTTATTCAGTCGCTTAGTGAGCGTACTTTTTTTCCCTCAAAAAACAACGGCACGGACTGAATGTAATACTGGGTGTTAGGATGTTAATGTAAACATTAATAGCAAAAAACAAACAAAACAAAACAAGACTGGCAAGACTGACAAAATCAATTGAATGGTAAAGGATGTCATTGTAACAGCGACAGTGGACTTGAAACTAATACATATTAGATAGATAACTATATCACCACAACCACAACCACAACCACAATCAAAACCCAAACTAAAACCAAAACCAAAACCACCACCAAAAAAAAACACATGTCGTGTTGAGATTCCATATTACCAGAGCATCAAAGTAAACAGGAAAATAGAGCAGACATAAAATCATATAGGTTTGCTTTTATGAGGTGGGGTATTCTTTGCATTTCCAAAATATCATTATTTTTAACAAAGGAAGCATAAACCCAGTCATATTCTTTCTAAAGTGGAAAAGAAAAAACAACAATTTGGGGTGAAAGAGTGTTATGTACATGGTTAATATCATAATATTAAAAACAGCATAGTATAACTCAAAAACAGAAAAAAAGAGCAACACAGTAACAAAAATGGAGGCAGAAATGTTAATTGAAAAGCTGGGAATACAGAAATATTGCGATATTTTATTGTATAAAGAATGCCAGATACCCATTATAAAGGAGATTGCGCGGGCCGAGCTTCAGAGTATTAGACGACAAAATCTGATGGATGAAGTAAGCGAGGAGGTAGATTCAAAGTGGGAAATGGTTGAAGGATGTAAGAAATACAGCAAACTAATTGAAGCGTTGAATATAGAGCTGATAAATAAAAGCATAGCGAAGAGACGCCTAGAGAAATTCAGAAAAGGAGGGGTTAGAGGGATTAAGGCAGAAAATAGCGATTATATATACACAACAAAAACAGAAAAGGTGTTAAAGGGATCTTTGATCTTGGGTTCAGAAAGCGAACAAGGTAATGCAGGAGAGGAAAAGAAAAGACAACGAAAGTATATAATAAATACAAATAGAAACAAAATAATTACGGATGAGTCGGAGGTAGCATTCGGATATTGCGCAGAAAATTTTGAAAAACTGGTGTTTAAAACGATTCGAACCGATCAAAGTTCCAAACGTGAACTTATGGTATATGAGCGGATAAAAAAGGAATCAAAGATTTCAATGAGTCATTTGGTCGATTATTTTGTGAGAGAAAAGGGAAGTGGTGATAAGGCCGGAGAGGAGAGGACAGTGTTGGTGATGAAAAAGCTTGAGCCATTTACGACGCACGATCGGGATTTGGTAGACATCAGCAAAGTGATGTACACATTATTGAAACGAGTTGGGCAACTACATGAGGTGGGTATCGTGCATATGGATATCAATCCGTCAAATCTGATGGTTCATCCATCCAACCGGTGCGATGTACAAGTAATTGACTTTGGATTGGTGTACGATCTCCGCGGAAATGAGACTCACCCAATGCGAGGAACGTGTGGATTTGTGGCACCTGAAGTTGCTAGTGGACAGGAACATATTGATGGAAAGGCAGATATATATAGTCTTGGAGTGGTGTTTGGCATGTTATTGAACAATCACGTGCCAGGTGCTGATCTGCGGTATCTGGGGGGACCCTATGTAACATGTGAGACTACAGCAATGATAGTTGAGCAATTGGAACTAGTTCTTAGTTCATTTGGATACGAACCTTCAGCATTGCATACTATGACTGACTCTGACCAAGAGAGCAGCCGTCACAATATTCAGTCCAAAAGACTATCTTGTACAACATTATCTGATGAATTCGATATGCTAGATCGCGAAATTCAACTAACATCGCCCACAAGTGTTTGTATGGATATGCAAACGACTCCCTTTAGTCAAAAAAACCCTGAGGGCCTTTTCAAGTGGTGCGGATTTCCTATAACTTTTGACGAAAAGAAAAAACCCAAATACAAGGATTCCAAGGTTCCTCTTACTGTTCTCCACAGTGTTGATTTGCTGCGTGCACTTCTCCAACCAGATCCTACACTTCGTCCTACTTGCCATCAAATTCTTTCTTACCATCCTTTCTTCTCATGTTTCGACTATTCTTATCCGCCGTTGTCTGAGAATGGACATTCTTCACTACTTGATGATTTTGATCAAACCAATATTTCAGTCTTGAATCGGTTTGCCTTGACTGATCTTGATAGTATTTCTATTTGGTCGCATGAAATTTCTTCGTTATTCTGCAATCCTTCTGATCCAAACAAGCATTCTGTCTCTTTTCGCCAGGATATTTCTCGTGACACTAATGATGACTATTCCAACCAATATTCGTCTTTTTATGCTCCAGATGCCATCAATATCAACTACTATATGGATTCATCCCCTTCCTCCTCCTCTCATTCTTCTGGTCAAAAACCATCTACATCGCTTGACACTCCTCAATATAATCCTTATTCCTATCCCCATTCTTACAATTCTATGTACTTGAATGATTCTCTTGAATTTTCTCAAAATGATTCTCGTCAGCCCAGTGCATATTCTCCCGATACCACTCCATACTCTACCATTATTGCCGATAACATAAACTATGATTGCAACACCAACACCAACGCCCATATGATTAATGACGATAACAATGATGATGATAACAAATTTAATGTTGGTGAGCCCGATGGTTATGACAGCACTTCAAATTCTTTCGATAACCTTCAAACCCGTGGCACTGATGACCTGGACTATTATCGTTGTGAAAACAATTTTTGGTCCTATTATAATTAATTTTATTTTCTATTTACTTTGTTGGTTATTAAATCCCTTGATTCATTTTAATGGAACAAAAAAAAAAGAAAAAAGCATTCTTGGGGATTTAGATGGATGGGGAAGGACTTTGGCTTCCAAAGTCATGTTACTTTTGTCATTAATTGTAAGTGTACTTTATTTCCATCCTCCGACTCTTTTTACCCTTACTCACTCACTCACACTCACACACACTCTCTCACTGATTCACACACATACACACACACTCTCTCTCTCACTGATTCACACACATACACACACACTCTCTCTCTCCAAAAACTCTTTCGGTTTTCAATGTACATTTTAGTCCTGTAATTTTAATAATAAACTAGCAACATTGGCGTGACTACAAAGATATATTTGGATATATCGTTTTTTTCACATACACTCATCTACCATAAATATAAAATGCTTGAAGATTTGTATAATATAACATGTTTTCGCCGTTTTTTTCTGATATATTTTATAATATCTAATATAGTTGAAAATTAAAATACATATTTTCCCATGCTAACATTTCGTTTCTCTTCTCTTCTCGTTACTTTTCTTAACTTTTATTCCCTACCAGAAATTTAATAAACTGTCTAGATTTCATTTCCACCTCATCTTAACGGTAATCAATAAAATAATAGTCAAATCAATAAATAATAATAAATCAGCCGATTTATGATAAATTATATCACACTGTTTAATTACACAATTTGTAGCAATACCAATACCAATACCAATACCAGTATACGATATAATATCCTAGTTTGCCTATATAGTGGAGGTGGGTGGTGCGTTCTAGCATGGAAAATATTCAGTTTTATATGAAATATAAATCCGAATTTAAATATTGATAAATAAATTGTCATACAAAATTGTAGTTATAAATAAAGATAACCTAATGAAAACAGGTTTATTCAGGCAAACTCATGGAGGAAAAGTATAGGGATATACATTATTTCCCTTAGCAGATTCCAGGTATAATTTTCGAGAGAGTTTACATTTAAAAATTAAAATAACTTCCGTTATTCGGCTCTTCTCAAAAGGAAAGCAACGACCATTTGGCTTGTTTTTGATTTTGATTTTGATTTTCCACCCTTATTACAAATAAAAGGTACTTGAAACTGTTTACAACAAAACTGAGCGTTATCAAGTTATAGAAATACATGTATTTGAAATGGATGGGCAAATTAGATAAACAAATATTTTGTTTTTGTTTTTAGAATGTCTTTCCCGCAATAATTTGCTTTTTCTCATTTTATAAGGGCAAAAATCACTCAAAGATAAAGTATAACCCAAGTTTAATTATCTCAGCATATTTTTCTGTAGATACTCACCCCCCCTCCCAAATTCTCTCACAGTTTATAAAACGCAAACGCAGATAGACACAGTCATGTCACAATTGATAAGAACAACAATAATAACAAACTAACACACTTGATTAAAATACATTTTGATTTGGTTACAAAATTAGATAAAAAAAGACAGTACATGATTGTAGGTGTACATTGTTATATTTTAGAGCCTTTTTTTCTTTTTTTTTTTATTGTTTGGTTTTTTGTGTTATTTGAGAATCCATTTTGGTAGCAAAAAAAAAGGGGAGGGAGTAATATTGGTAGTATTTGCATGATTAAAATATATATGTGATTTTTTTATTGCCGTGCTTTTGATTTTATTTATTTATAGTTTACATCAATTTCGAGAATTGATATTTCAATACCACTATTTTAAACTTTTCATTATTTTAATTTTTTTATTCTCATTTATTAACACCCTCATCTTTGGAACCAGTTAATGTTATAGTCTCAATATTTCCACTTCTGGACCCAAAAATAATAAAATAAAATAAAAAAGTACGCCAATTTTGACATGACTCCGAATCCTTTACTTGTTATTCAAGCATCCGTATTTTTATTTTTACTCTTGCAAACATTTTAAAACATGTTTGTATAATGTGTAACTTTACTCCTGGCTTGTGATCATCAAAGCTGAAGAGCTTTTGCAGATGAAAAGTATAAATGAACAAAGCGGATATTATAGCCACAAAGTTTATCATAAATAATTAAAGCGTAAACATGGTAAATCAATTTGTTTTTAATATACCAAAGAATATACAAAATGTGGTTCGTGTGATTGTGGTGTATAGAAAATAAAACCTTTGAAATCCAACGTGGCCTTCCCAAAGGTTTTAAATTGTGTCCAAAATGGACTGGCTCGGAGTTCATGAGATTTCAAGAATCCCAGTCATGTGTATGCGTGTATTTATGTGCATATGTTTATTTCCATACTTTGCTTAATTTCATTGGAAATCACTGATACTTCCACAATCCGCTGGAGACGGGGGGGTGAGGTGGGGAGTCAGGAGGGAGGAGTATGGAAAACATACGAGACCTTGAACTTTCCACCGAAAATTGTTTTAATTATTAAATTCGCAAACTATTTTTACTGCTACTATTATTTTTATTAGGATTTTTTCATCCATTTATTACAAATGTTTTTTTTTAGTTTAAAGGAATAACTTGTGGTCTATTAAAAAATTTCCAGCTTTTGTTTTATGTTTTTTTTTAATGTTTTTTTTTTGTTTTGGTTACCGAGTCCATTTACACCATTTTGCTTTAAAAAGAAATTATTAAATGTCTACAAAAAAAGACTTGGAACTAACAAAAGAAATAAAACTTTTCATGAAAAATTGGATAAATTGGAAACTGAAAAATAAAATTTTTTTTTTTAATTTTTGCAGGAAAAATAAAAGTAATTTGTGGAAAATAGGGACCGAATAACCCCAGTTAAATCACAGGAAATGGGTTAACATTTCGTATTTAAATTCAATGATTAAATCAAATCAGCAGGTTGCGCTAAAAAAAAAGAAGAAAAAAACGCAAAAAAAAAAATAACACAGGACAAAAGCAGCAGTAGAAAAAAAATCGAGTTGTTTAATCAAATTTGTGACCAAGTTTATCTCGCATTTAAATCTAAAAACGTAATGAAAATAAAAGATGATTTGAAAACTATCCAAAGATGTGTTAACTTATTTTTCTCTTTTATATAAAAAAAGTTTAAAATGAAATGGACAACACTTATTAGGTTAAACAAGTGATATCATCACCATTTAGTATTAAAAGTAAACAAAAGCTCTCCAAATGTTCAAAAAGAAAAAAAATACAATAAAAGCACGAAAAAGCGTTTTTTTATAGTATTTGGCCCTTGAACTTGTATTATCTAAATACAATTATATAAAATAAAAGCTTTTTATACACACACACGTAAATATATATAAATATATACAGTCAGGGAATAAGAGATAAAGAAAGAAAAGCCATGGGTTCAGAGAAGATAGAGTTTAAAGTTTACGGTGTTAAAAAGCTGGCGAATAATGGCATTGGCGTAGACTTTGAAAAGAAACTCAGCGAGTTTAGCCAAGAACACCAACAAACACTGCAGCAATCGCTAGCAAGGAAAAGTACTGATGAAAAGAGAAGTAGCAAGCCAATAAAGTCTAGACGCACCAATGAGTTATATTCGTTGGTTAGAAAGGGAAGTGCAATACTCAAAACATTGGTAGGCAAGAAAACAAGCAAGTCTTCTATAACAAAGGTAAAGGATGAAGATGTATCGCTTGGTGGAAATACCATACATCCTTACTCCACGGAAGAAGATGATACAGATATATCGAAGCATGCTGATGAAGAGCTTAAAAAAAGGCAAGAGTATGCAGTGAGTTACCATTCGGTAGATTCGTATGGTGGATACCATGATGTCTATGATGAACAAGACAATGGGGATGGAGCAAAATATAATTCGCTCTACAGCATGAATAAAGCCAGCACTATAAATATCAGTAGTTATTTGGAGGGGCCGCTTAAACATGCTGAAAAAGTAGAAAAGGCATACAATGCACTCCACAAAAGAAAAGAAAATATCAATAGCGGTAGTGAAGAGGAAGAATATACAAAAGAAAAGCGCAAATCGCTAATAAAGTTTTATAATATATATCCGAAGTTTGGATTGGCACCGGAAGTCCTAACCAAGGGTGTTATTTTACCAACTTCAATTCAAAACAACGTCAGCAGGGATAGTGACATAGGGAGTATAGAGCACCAGATTAGTAGAGCAATACCAGAGCTTCCACCAGGTCTTTCTAGAATAATTACTTCACCAAATAGAATTTCGATACGAAGAGCTACTTTGGATGGAGGTGACGATTGTGATATCCAAGAACGAATAACAATCCAGACGAGGGACAAGTCAAAAGAACGAAATAAAAGACACAAAATGGGTAAAAAAGGCAAGTTTGGTATTGGCGATAGTGATGGAGGTTTACGAGTCGGAAATGTTGTCATTGATTTACATGAAAGCAAAGATTCATTTTTTTACTTGTCAGATGAAAATCTTGGAAAAAGACTGACACAAAACAGGAAAATTAGTCGACGGATGATGCATTTGAAAGGAGAAGAAACATTCCATGAAGCTGTTGACAAATTTTATAATGGAGAATACAATGAAGCATTCGAAACTTCCCGAATATCTGCAGAATGCCTAAATTCAAAGGGAATGTTGTTGTATGGATTATGTCTTAGACATGGTTGGGGCACAGATATAGATTTGAAAATGGCATTTAAATTTATAAAAAAGGCAGTAGGTTGTGGATTCTACGTCTACAAAGATATATTAAAAAGGCGACAAGCGCTACAACCCAAGGACCAAAAAAACCCGGAAAGCATTGTTCTTGGTATCGAAGAAAGTGACGAAATGATTTTTTTCCCACTATCACTGTTTGAGTTGGGCCAAAGCTATTATCATGGCTGGGGTGTTATCAAATCACCACCAACAGCAATTCAGTATTTAGAAATTGCTGCAGAGTTTGGTTTTATTGATGCCATTTTGTTTTTGGGTTCTTGCTATGAAAGTGGGAATGGAAAATGGATTAAAAAGGACTTGAAACGGTCTGCTCAGTATTACCGTGCTGCTCATAAGTTGGGATGTGATTTCTATGGAAATTCCTGGATTTTTAAAAAGAAATTTGATTAAAAGTCTTTCTCCCCTCTCCTTTTCATCTTTCTCATCTTTCTATTCTTTTTTACTTTTTTTTTCCCATCACATTTTAAGTAGGGGAAAAAAAAAACCTGTATAACAATAAGCGAGGCAATTTTGTGTACCTAGCTGGTAGTACTAGATTTTTTTTACTCTTTCTTTTTATTTTTATTTTTATTTTCCATTATCTTTGTACTTTATTCTGATCAAGATATAGTTATAGTCTCTATATTTAAACTCAATAAAAACTCCTCGTCAATATCAGGTAATGGCTCATATTTCATCATATCTTGAGTTGCAGCTGTCTGTGAATTTGCTGAACCAGATTCGCTCCTAACACTAGTTCTGTGGCTGTCATTGCTGCTCTCAGTACTGGTACTAGTGCTAATATCAGGAGAAGCAAATGTGGGAATGACAACAGCCATTGTGGAAACGACGGCATGTAGAGTCTTTTCGGTACATTCTGACGAATGATTATCCTTGATACTGGCTTTGACTTTATGTTTTGCTATTCCTGAATGCGGTTTGTTACCAACGTCATGCTTCTTTTCAACATTTTCTCTGCCTCCTTCAACTCTTCTTGATACTTGCTGCTCTTGATGCAGCATTTCGTCGTTTTTGTAGCATACCTTCATACCATCATTGAAATGGTGGCCGATATTCATAAAACCAAACTCTATAGGATTATAAAGGCTGTGCTGTACATTGCAATACTCAACCACTGCATCACCTAGCCCTCCCTTTACTTTTATACCGCCCTGTTTACCCACGATATCGTTGTCACGTTTATCATGCATCTTTAAATTACTTGTAAGCGATGCAACATATCTTGAACACTTTGTTGCATAGATTTTTACTGATGCTAATGTTACAAGATAACAGCCAGTATACCAATTTTTTGCGTCAGCTAAAAGCACATTGCTTCTTGTATGCAGAACTACCAGCGATTGCTCTACCTTTTGTCGAAAATCTGCACTGTGCCAATCAAAGCCGTACGTGTAAGTATAATAACTAGCAGAAACCACAATCATAATAACAGCTACCACCAAAAAAACCGTTGAAAAAGTGGGTTGTGGTGTTTTACGTTTACTGGTTGGTTTATCGGTATTTTCACTCAAAGCAGAATCATGGTCGCCTTTTATAATTACTTCTTCTATAGTTTTCTCCCTTTTTTGGCAACTATCCGTACTATTATCCACATCTACGCTGTTACAGGCATCGGGAAAAAGTGCATTATCTACTGTGACTTCTTTTGTGGCCAAGTCATGTATATTGCTAATGCTATCTAAATCAATGCTGTTGTTATTTTTGGTTGAAGCTTCATGACTGAGATCAAGCTCAAGCTCACTACCAACTACTTGATCAGAGTAACTGGCTTGCAAGGTGGTTTCGATATTTTTATTATCGGGTGAGTGTTCAGAATCGTCTGTTTTCTTGTTTATATTCATAGGAACATTATCCTCATTGTCATCTTCGTCTTCATCCTCATCGTCGTCGCCATCCTCATCTGCATTACTATTAAAATTAACACTACCATTACCATTAACATTACCATCACATGCACTATCATTTTCAATACTCCGCGAGAAATGGTTGATCTCGATACCACTTTCAAACTCATCATCTAAGCCAGTAACCTGAACATCCCGAACCAAGGTATCGTCAAAATATTGGTATTCTCCAACATGATCTAGCCTTTCCTCTTCCATCGACGCCTTGTTATTTCCAACTGCCACAACACTATCATGCTTCGAATTAGGCTGGCTTGAAATTTCATTTCCAGTTTCTATAATCGAAGTTTCTCGTTTATCCGCAGTCTTTGCAAGCAAATACTCATAGTAAATTGGATAAAATTGAACAGAAAAGTCATTTACAAGACTCGAACAACTAAAATTGTAGTAAAATACTTCGGTGGGTAGATCTGTTGATGATGAAAGCGACGAATAGTATTCAGGAAGTAGGTCTGGACTCAATATCTGTTCAAAGTCTATTGATAGTTCTTTATTGTCTAGCAGTTCCTTCAGAAAACTGCTTTGATCATCCAAAAGACTTGTCACATTGTCGCTGCTGTCGTATAGACTATCCTCATAGCTTCTCGTAGAACAACTATACAGCGAAACAGGTGATGTGCTACGCCCTCCCTTGATCGGCGATGTACAAACACCCCCGCTAATACTGTTTCTACGACCACTATGCCGAGCACCGTGTGTCTCCATATATTCTTTAACGATTCTGCTCCTATTGTTGGTATTACTGTTGGTGTTGGTATCCTTGCCATTGTTGGTAAAGACAAACGGTTCCAAAGTGCTTGTTAATAGCTCTTTATTCCCATCTGTGACACTAAACACCTTGTTGGTATAATAATACTCCACCACTTTACTCTCGTCTAGCATATCAAGGCTGAGCTCTGTGTGAGTTTTATGAACCATTTTGATACTCATCTTGCATCTCTTACACTCTGGTAACCCATTGATACAGAAAGTTCCCGAATTTTTCATCTCTCCAAGCTCGGTTTTGTTTGTTGGATGTTGTGTTTCTTTAACAAGGACCCGCACTTTGTACCTTCCACGCAAATGTGGTTTAAATGATAATTTAAGCAAACCTTCCGTACTTTTACCCATTATTATTTCTGGAGTTCCCCTTTCCTTTTCTTTTTCCTTTTCTATTTCACATTCTTGCCCCTTTCCCCTTGACAGTATTGGTGAGCCTGGTTCCTGTTGCTGATGGATACCATCCGTTATGCTTCCGCTATTACTATTGCTTCTCGATAAGAGTCTACTGTATCTCTCTCTTTTATCTTGTTCAACTATAGCCTTTGAAATCCCTGATTCATCCAAAACATCCCCTAATCCCGTTATTAACGAATTCATCATTATCAGGCGGTACCTTCCAACTCCCTGTTTAAACCTAAGCGCGTTAGATCCCATTCTAATCATCGATGATACTGTTTCTTCGTTATACCTTCTTCTTCCGCTTAAATTTCTGCCAAAGTCAAATATGTTCTTTTCACTCTCCCTCCTTAATATTCGTGTGCTTGTAACCGTCTCGCCAGGATTTGTATTCAATAAATCTATCACCGCTTGCGTGTCTGAAAATACCGTGATGCTATAGTTGATCTCTTTTATTATATTCTCAACTTTGCCTACCTTTTCTGTAGGAATTACCCATACTGTTATTGCTGTCTCAAAAACCGTTATATCTTCTTTTTTCCTATCATTGCTGTCAATTTTTTCATTATTTTTAGCGTTACCATTGATACCCACACTTATATTTGAAAAAATCATTTTTCCTTCTTCTTGCGTCTTGGATACTTGTGTTGGCGTTATTGATATTTGAGAGCTCTTTCCTGTGTTCATTATTTTATACTGCGTGCTATTTAACTTTGAAGAAGCAATTTCTCCGTGTTGGTTCTCTATTGAGAATAGTTCTGTGTTTTGCAGTCTCTCCAGCCTACCATTTTCTTTTTGTAGCTCCTCTTGAGTAGTGTTGCTAACTAGTAGCTTTTCCCTCAATACTGGTGTCGTCATATCTGTTTCAACATCGATTTTCTTATCACCTCCCACTGTTTTCGTGCAATCGAGTTCGTTGTTCATCAACTCATAGGATGTAAAACCACCATACTCTGCAACATGTGTATCTGTACCCCTTTCTTTATCCACCTGTGACTTATTTATGTTAATGCTGTTTTTTTCAAGTGAAATACCCATTTTATTATCCATTATGTTGCTGCTGAAACCACCTACATCTTCGACATATTTGGTACCAGCCTTTACTTTTGTCGGTGTGATATCCTCAATTATTCTTTTTTTACTAATACTCCGCCTAAAATTTGGATTTTTTATGAGTCCACTAGGTGATTTTGATAATCTCGATTCTGCTACCTCGTTCCGGTTTATGCTGGGACTCCTGTATATCATAGACGGGCTAGGAGCCGGTATCCTCGAACCTTCCCTAGACCCATACGGACTACTGATATTTGCAGTGGGTGTTTTTACTTCGCATTGCAGATTTGTACTGC
>LSSK01000139.1:0-11064 GCA_001969505.1 Zancudomyces culisetae | reverse complement strand
ATTCATTTTACTAACATACTGTGTTCCTCTTTACAACAGCCAAATTATAGAAAACTACAGAAATAAATCGGCAGAATCGGTTTCAGTGGTGATGCTCTATATATGGTTAGTTGGTGATATCCTCAATTTAATTGGTGGTTTTACTCAAGGAATAATATTTACAGCAGTAAGTATAGTGGCATTAAATGTTGTTTGTTCATTATATATGTTGCTTATCGTACATTATTTGCGGACTTTATACTATATTTCACTTTACTTTAATTTTCTACGTAAAAATAGTTGTTGTTGGCCACATATTTTATCGTTTCTGACCTCATTGTTACCTTCCAAGTCTATTACTACAGATTCTACTACAACAGCAATAAGAGAGCATATGTAGAAGACGAAGAATCTGACCAAAATTCTCCAATGCTAGGAACCAACAACGAAATTCCAACAACATACGAATCCACATATAGCCAACAACATGAAGTCGCAGGTTTGCAACCACAGCGCGTTTTATGTGAGAGAAAAAACACAATGATAAGGCTGGCTCTATCTATTTTACTGGCCGTTGCTGTAATTGGGGCATTATGCATTATGTTCCCCGCTTATAACTCTAACACCAGTCCTTCGCAGGTAACTTTTACTAATATCAATCAAATAATTATTATTAAACATAATTACGACCATTAATATGTTATTTTAACTTCCTACATTAGAATACTAAGCGCAAACCCGAGCTTAGTTTTTGGCCTCAAGCATTTGGATATTTAAGTACGACACTATATGGTAAGTTTATCTACCTATATCTATTACACGTTTTTCGTATATGATTGCTAATCAACTTTTGTGTAAAAATGATATAGTTACTTCGCGAATTCCACAAATAATGCTAAACTACAAAAATAAATCTTGTGAAGGGCTTTCACTTTGGCTTTTTATTTTCACTCTGATCGGAAACCTAACTTACATCCTTGCCTTTTTTGCAGATTCAATGGAGCTCGATGATATTGTTTTAAATTTGCCCTGGATATTAGGCGCTGCAGTGACTCCTGTATTTGATATGGTCATTTTTTACCAGTTCTACATTTATAAATGATGATAGTCCCATCACCCCATTCGCGATGACAATTCGTTACTACTATTTGCTGCCTAATTTTTGGAAATAAAACCTCATAATTCAATATCCACAATGCGAAAGTCGATGAGGAATGTGTATTTTTTCTGTTTGCATCTAAAATATTATTTTTCTGCTTTTAAGAAGTACCCACTTACAGCTCTTAGCTATTTAGTATGTGAAATATCAATAGTATTATTGTTGTAATAGTATTGTTTATGAGTGCCAGACTTTAAAAGCGACTTTACTATTTTTCTATTTGTCAAAATAATAGTAATTAAGAGTGTGGACTTGCAGAGACTAGCATAAACACGTCGGTGTTCATATTTATTGGTGATATTTACCAACTTTAACTAAATTATAAGATATCGAGACGGGGCAAAGCGTGGCAGAGGAAGTCTACTTTGTTTTGCGTATTGGATTATAGGCACTATCTTTGTAAGATCAGTACACGCTATTTAATAGATTTTCAATTATACCCAAAAGTTCTTTTCTCCAACTTGTTAATAGACTTTGTCATAATATTCTATGAAAAAATGACAACAGTAGCAAACCAAAAGGAATTATAATTTATACTCGAGCATTAGTACAGTTTTTTTATATTGCCTTTAAGATTTTCTAGTGATGCAGCGGGGCTGTATTTCATTTGGGCAAAATGGTTAAACACATTTCTCAATTATTAAGGTGACCATTATTGGTAAAGCTTCCATAAAGGATATGATTAGAATTGAACAACTAAATTAGAACTTGAATGGAACAAGAAAGCAGGCTTCATTTGAACCAAACTGGTTTTGTGATTTATGCATTTCGTCGACTTTTGAGTACCTTGGCTTTCTTTTTTATCATCTTTATCATCTTTATCATCTTTATCATCTTTATCATTTTTATCATTTTTATCATTTTCCATTTTCCTAATACTCTTTTGGAACTCTGTAAACGTTTAGCTCTTATAGAGTCACTATTTTTTTGTGTAGCATTCTGTTTTTCCATATATTTGCATCCATTTTTTGTCATCTCAAGCTAGGGTTGGTTCGTTTTCCTCAGTTCATAACGATTACTACTCAATATTACTGTTCTAAATAATACAACAAAAAAAAAGAGAGAATCCGTTGGCTGTATTTATTACAAGCTAACATTATCACACGGTGTTATTTTTTAAGTGTTACTTCTTTTCAGTTTATACACCATCATTAAAGGTGGAAATCAGATAAAGAAAAGAATGATGTGATTAACTTGACTGCTAACAAGAGTCCGTGTTGCATATTTCGCTATTTTATAGATTTTTTGCTAGGAAATATGAATTATTGATTTCCATAAACCATTCTTGTACCTCTCGCTTATAAAAATTATAAATTGTCAAAACGCACTTTTTACTGCTTAATAATTTGTATCATGTATAAAAAAGCAGTAATATTTAAAATCATTCAAACAATACAATTTTATAATTTTACCTGTTTTTTTGTTATTAAGTCACATAACAAATGTATACCCGTGATTCTAGCATTTGTTTGCTATATCACACTTAGTCCCTATACTTTAGCAAACAGTACTAATTTCAATTGTATACTAGAATTTCTTCAAGTAGACCATATTAAATATTATTTATTTTAAAAAAAACAATTAAATGTCTAACTTTAAAAATTGGCTCCCCAGTATCTGACGAGTAATCGAACATTATTATGTATGTAAGGATATTCATAGTTCCTTTGTTTTGGTAAGTACGAAAAATGTATTTTTGTAAATTAAATTTTAATTATAATGGGAGCAACTTTTTCATTTGCACTATCTAAATAATGAAGTGTAGAGTGTGTTTAAGGTTTACTAACCAGAGCTCAGTATACAAAATAGGGACAATAATTATAATTGTTATCAGTCATTTGTATAGTGGTAATAATTGTAATTATATGGAACATGTTAGTCTTCTGCACAGAGCACTCTTGAAAATTATTGTTAAAAGTATAATTTTGCTGTACCAAAAAAAAAGTAAAAGAAAAATCATTGAATATCATATTTTTGAACAATTATAATTTGAATAGAAATCGATCAAAGGTGGGGATGTATGAATCATTATGTACTTTATAGCAGTTATCTTGAAATATTATACAATACAGGTTCTTTTAAAAGCATAATACAGAAAAATAGCAACCAACAGTTAAAGTATTGTGTTATCAGAAAATACACTTGTATTTATGGTGGATTGATTTAACTTGACTTCAAGTGTTGGGACACTCAAATACAAGTAGTAAACATGTTTACAAAAAACTATAAATAGGCAACTTTTGTGTCAATAATTTTTAACACAAAACCCCCTCCTAGTATATCCTATTCCTATATATAATACCTATAACATAATAAAATACGAGAATTTTATGTCAAGAAGCTAGTTTAAAGAAATTACATATTAATAAAGCTAATACAAACAAGTAATTAAAAATGAAAGTTTTAATAACTACATTAATACTTGCTTCGCTCAAAGTAGGGGTAAACGCAGCCGCGATACGCCATGAGCCAATGCAACTTAGAGGCTACGAACCAGCTACAGATCAGGATACGGCATACTCACATACGTTAGAGAATGTATACCCAGATACTACTAATGTAAAGGAGTATAACTCAGAAGTTCGTCCAAAATACTACCGAAGAAGATATGGTGGTGGTGGTGGTCGTAGGAGTCATATGAGAGGGCGTGGACAAAGACTGGGACGTGTAGGAGTGAGTAGAGCTGGTGGAATAAATGGGAATTGGTGGAAGCATGGAAATAATCAAATAAGAAGGAAAAACCATGAAAATAGTGGTAAAAATAGGGGTAAAAGTAAAAAAAACACAGCAGCTAGTGGCAGAAATAGAAGTACCAATGCAAGGAATACTGGTGTCGCAAGAAGTTTGTTAAGTACAAATGCCAAAGTTAGTTCGACTGGAAATGAAAATAGAGGAACCAGCAGTGGCAATAGTGGAAACAATAATGAAAACAGTGCAGCTAGCAGTGAAAATAGTGAAAACAGTAACGGCAATAATAGAAACAGCAGTGGAAATAGTGGGACCAGCAGAAATAATAGTGAAAGTATTAGTGGAAACAGAGGAAACGGTAATGGTAATAGCGAAAGTAGCAGTGGAAACAACAGTGGTAATAGTGGAAATGGCAGTGGAAATAGTGGGGGTGGCAATGGCAGTGGAAATAGTGGAAGTGGTAGTGGTAGTGGAAATAGTGGAAGTGGTAGTGGTAGTGGAAATAGTGGCAGTGGCAGTGGAAGTGGAAGTGGAAGTGGAAGTGGAAATAGTGGCAGTGGAAGTGGAAGTGGTAGTGGAGGTGGTAGTGGAAGTGGAAATGGAAACGGAAGTGGAAATAGCGGAAATGGAGGTGACAATAGCGGAAATGGCAATGGAGGTGGAGGTGGCGAGAGTGAACATGATCATGAGCATAAAAATAAGGATAAACACGGCCATGGTCATGACCACAATGATGATCATAGAGATCATGACAAGGGTATTCCAGTACTTGCAGATGTGGTTGACGTTGAGGTTGTTATTGATACTAATGCCCATACTAATAACACTACTATCACTGAGTAAGGTTATGGTGAGGTGTCAAGTGGTATTTACAATAGCAAATTTATATCCTATTTCGCCAAAATTCAAGCTGACTAATTATTTGAGCACACATATTTCTTTATTTTTATCCTCGATGTTGGGGTTGATACTACATTTCAAAAAGGCTTTATTTGCCGGATTTCCTCCTACGATTCATAATTAGTAATTTGACAAATATAAGTTCATAAAAGCTAATAAATATTTAAAACATAAAAACCGTTCTGCCAAGTGCATGAAATATCCGTTTCTCATATTTATAAATACCTTTCTTGCCTTCTCCACCTTCCAAGACAAGGCAAATTGCGTCATAAACATACTATCTCGTTTTTTTGCCACCCCCATCACTTTTTAATTATTCTAGCAAAGAAGAAAGGGAAATTATTAAATAATCCACAACAAAGCTGAACAGTAAAACCATAACCAAAGACTGTTTTTTATATACAGTAGTTTGTATCTTATATATTATTGATATACTGACATACTCAAATCAAAATTTTTGGTTTATCGAAGGATGGTATGGCTGGGGCCACGAGAAAAATGGTGCGAGTTAACAACCAGAAGCGCTGCCCGTTTAAATGAGAAATATTCACTTTTTTGTTTCATAAACACACTTTTATAGTGCTAATTATCAAGAAACTCAAAACATTGCAAGAGTTTTGACTATTACATTAATATGGTCAAAGATGAATTATAAAATGTGTTTGCTAGATAAACCTATTGTTGACTTGTAATAAGTAACTTGGTAAAAAAAATTCATAGCATACTATGTTGATAAAAAATGTACGGCCACTAGTGCTCAGGCACTCACGTTTATGGCCAGGTATGTTACTTTTTACAAAAAACAAGGTTTTGTTCCATAGTTTTCTGGAAGAATTTGAGTAGTTGAAGGCACACAACTCACAAGTGGTTCATTACTAACCATAATTCAGTATTCAGGTGAACTATCTTGTATCTGATGTATGACTTTATTAGTGTATAATAGCTATTAAGCGATTTGTGTTAAATGGTAAAAATATCATTAACTAGGCTGCTTAGCATTGGAGTTAATTGAGTAGAAGCCGGTAAAAAAGCGGGACCTTGTAGGCATCATTAAAAAAAAAGTGAACAGCGCTTTTAAAGCTTCCATAAAGGATATGGTTAGAATGGAACAACTAAACTTGAACTTGAGTGGAATAAGAAAGCAGGCATGGGTTGCACCAAACTGGTTTTGTGATTTGGGAATTTTGTCAATTTTTGTGTATTTTGCCTTTATCCTTTATCCTTTATTTTTTGGATTCTTTTTTTCCATTTTTATCATTTTCCATTTTCTTTATACTTTTTTGGAACTCTGTAAACGTTTAGCTCTTATAGAGTCACTATTTTTTTGTGTAGCATTCTGTTTTTCCATATATTTGCATCCATTTTTTGTCATCTCAAGCTAGGGTTGGTTCGTTTTTCTCAGTTCATAACGATTACCATCCCAATATCACTGTTCTAAATAAATACCTTTGTTTCCAAAACATAAAAAAATTATTGGATGAAACTCATCTTGAATTTATCAATTCCGCAGCAACCGAGGAAATTATCGCAAAAAATATTTTGATTTAATTAGTAATACTGAAGCGAATAGGAGCGCAGGTGTTTTGAAAAGAGGTGAGCAAGTGGAAATGAGTTTGTTGCTTAGTTCTTATAATTAGTTGAGAGCAAAATAAATCATTTTTACTTCATGATACTTGCTTTGATTATGTAAAAATACATTGTTCTACCTTAGGATAGGTTCTGAATAATTAGTGCAAAATAATAACGAATATGTAAAACTATTTTCGCCAAATTCGAAACAAAGACAAAAAGTGCGCTAACAAAAGTAGTGGTGAAATAGATTGATTCAAAACGGATAATTTTTTTTGAAGAAATTAAACCGAATTTTAAAGTGAGAGCATCACACCAATGGCTGCTTATATTTCATTATTAGTACGTATCTCAATTTCGGCAAAATTATATAGCAAAGTGAGAAAATAGGAAATTCGCAAAAAGTTCAAATAGCAAAGCTCGTCATTTTATTTTTTAATTTATGTTTTCTATTTTCACGCTATTTTGGGGCTGTAAATTTTTTTTGTTAATGGGATTGAAATTGAACAATATTTAAATGGGGAAATGGTACTGGAGAAAATAAAATCACAAAATTCGTAAAAATTCGCTTCCTATTTAAAAATCGCAGTTCTAATACTACTAGTTGGTATCAGATCTGTTACAAGTTAGTTTGGTTTCAGAAGGCTCTATCTTGACCCGGCTTGATCGTTAATAGTCGTCTAATTTTTTTGATAAAATCTAGCCATAGTAGATTTATCAAAACTTGAACCCAATAAAGGTGTTATCGAACTTGAACACTACAGTAAAAAACTTTATGTTTAGTCTCCCAAAAGCTCCAGAAAGAGGATATTATTTACACGAAAATGCAAGAAAAGAGGGAATTAAGTTTGGATTTGAGAATGGATTGGGAGGATGTTGTGCGGGGCAGCTCGGATTCGCCGTCACACCGTTGAAAAAGCACGGACAGGTGGGTTGTGATCAGCAAGAAGCTGTATCCCGCTATACCAATATTTGTGATCAAACCCCTAGAAATTACTTTAGTTCTCTTCCAGCCACTTTCGCTGCAAACTCGCTTGAGAATATTGAAGATCTCACTTGTATGACACCAATAGGTAATAATGCCTTTGGCTGCTCTAACCTGGATGTTGACAGCGTTGATCGCTTCGAACTCGGTGTATATGGCGACATACTGAGATCCTCTGCCACAATGAATGATCTAGAGACACCAATACATATGCCACGAGGGGATATTTTTGTGACAAGGGATACTGTTTCTCTTCCGACACAAAAGTGCGATTCTCTGTATCAACAACAACCAATTGTAAATATGATTGATCCATCGGAAATACTTATGACCCCGTACACCCTTGATGCAAGATTTAAAGAATTCGATGTTGATGCAACGCCGTTGTGTGCACATTCTACCAAGATTCCGTGCGAAAATACTCTTTCTGTTCGGCTCAGAGACTCCATGGAAAATATTCAGGATGTTCAAAGCACAATCAAGAGTGTAGGGATGGATGTCTTTTTGGGTTTATCTCCTAATAACCACGCAGTCGATACGGACCGTGTGGATAACTCAAATTACTTTAACAATGGTTTGTGTACGATTAATGAGCTTACCGATGAGCAAACCGCTCTGGCGCCAACAGGAGGTGCTCATCTCTTTGCTGATCTTGACGAAATCAACATTTCTGCACTAGAAAATGATGGGGCCGGGGATGCTGTTGACAGTCGCCTGTTTGGTCGAGCCCACACTTTTATGTCTGATGGTGTTGATACCAATGATAGTCAAGTTTCTGAGGCCTCGAATAAAGAAGAGGCAGAAATACTATCTTTGGTTCAGCCTCTATTAACTGAAGCTAAAAAAGATCCATTGTCTCGTCATGGATCTCACACGTCTGATGCTATCTTTGATGTATTTAGCATCAGTCAGATCCTTAAGGAGGCAGAATGCACAACACTGAGTCGACAGAGTAGCGCTGTGAATCGGTTGAGTGTATTGACTCCTATTGAGGGGCTTCAACTTCCTTTGAGTGTTAATAACAACAGCTCCAAACCATCCTCCCCCCAGAATAACGCTGATCCAGCATCGAACGTGTTCATTGATGTGCAGAAGGATTTTTTGACTTCCCCTGTGAGTTCCGAGCGCAAGTTCATCTGCGATGTTTGTTCATGGCCCTTTGCACGAAAGCACAACATGAGGACGCACAGACTAACACATTTTAAAGATTCACCATACTCCAGACCTTTCGAATGCGAGGTTTGTTCCAAAAAGTTTACTCGTAAACATGATTTGAAGAGACATCTAAAAATTCACTAATCTCGATGCCATACCATTTATATTTCTATTTGTATTTATTTTTTCTTATTTTTTTCCCTCAAGTATTTATTATACCTAATTGAATAAAAGGATAGGGTTTGATAGATGTTAAAGCGATACTCCGCATTAAATCTATTTCCGCTAATATATTTATGGGTGAAGACGACTGGATCTTTAATTGTCCATGCTACTGCCTTCATGTGTGTGTGACAGCAGGGGTAGTGGGGTATTGTATAATTTCTTGTACTTTTTCCCCCCAACTCCCCGCCTAACTTTATTTTTTATGGAAAAGTTCAATCTATATAATTTAGGTGGCTTAAATGTCTTCTTTCCACTCATTTTTTCTATTTAGAGCAAATTGAACTGAACCAAAATGCGCACGGACGGTGAGGATGTACAAAAGTATCCTTTTTTTACTGGTTTTGTATTTCTTGGGTCTGAAATAATATGCTAAAAATAATGATAGATAAACGAACGAACGCATTAATTAAACTTTAATACACATTTGTTTGCAAATAAAATAGCCTGCAAAATTTTTATTGGCAAACTTTAAATGGTGCACATTAAAGCGGTACCAGCAAAAGCCTATAAGAGCTGGGGATATCTAACCCAGCCTTATGCAAAACATAAACTTGCGCACATTAACATGAAGGCGCCTTGTATGTACATATATAAGTTTATTTGCATGTATCCACCAATCACAGTATTATAAAGTTGAAGTTTCAATGCTCACCTCCCTTTTTAAAATATATTTTGGCGCTTTGCCCTTTACTCAGATACCCCTAGCAGTTTGTTGGTTTAGCGGTTTGCTGAAAGACTTAGATATACGTTGTATCCTATTACCCGTCCATTATTTCTTTATTTTCCGCTTTATTTAAGTCTCACTACTGTGAGCATTGATTTTTGTTTATCATCAAATAACCAAATAATTTTTTCCGAATATTGTGTTATAGTATTGAGTAGACTCACGTATAAGCTAGTATTAATCCACAGAGAGATAACCTCCCACAGGAAAGTTTGATATTCAGAAATTATATAGCGTGAAAATAAGCTGAATTATGAGTGTTATAAAGACCGATAGAAACAAAGAAGGTAGGGACCATGCCAATCTATGCCTAACAAAATTTCTGGAAACGGAAGCGGGGCTAGGAGAGATATCGATTTTTCATTTGGGTAAGAGTTGAATTCGCTTCAGTTGAAATATCAATATTGTATATTCTTTGTATATCATTCTAAATAACCTCTAAACACTATTAAGAATAAGGTGAGCTTATTCTCAAAAAATCAAAGTAAAAAGACAAGATAGAACTTTGTTCTATTATATCCTTGTATAAATAGATAAACTACAATTCTTACCACTGGAGCTCAAACTGAAGCTAACAGAGGCGTTTACGTTTGATTTCCAAAGTAGAAGTCGCAATGCGGAACTGGAAAAGTCGAAAATACCTTCAAAACTGGCGGATAGTGACGAGAATACGCATTATAATGCATTTGCTAGTGTAGGTCGGCTAGAATGGGCACTGAGAGGTGTTGAGCTGGGGTTATTACTTCCACTCGAAAATCACGAGACAGTTAAAAAGTCGTTGCAAATTATCCAAAACACGCTCTTTCATTTAAAAACAAAAGACTTCGAGTCAGGATCTTTTAATGAAGATACAGGCGCTAGAAACGAGCTTCTTGGTGAAGGCTTTTTACGCTTATTTAGAGAACTCTCTCACATTTTTATGGTTAGAACGTTTTTCAAGCAGAATTATGACAAATTCGTTGAAAAAGTTTTCAAGAGCCAGGACAAAATTCAACAAGAGGGGTTAGACTGTGCTTTCAAGCTTGCGAAAAACACAAAAAATGTATTAAAGCCTAACAGCAAGATACCAAAATCTGGTGAATGTGATGATTCAAGCTTGAGAACATTGATTTTAAAAAACTCGAGTTCCAATCGTTCTGATGTTACAGTTGGTGTGAAGTTGTGTGATTTTGATACCACATATAAAGAGAACCTGATAGCGACTGATGCTGCTTCAGAAAACAACCTCTTAAAATATGAAGATACGTTATCGAGAGGGCACATGCTGGTTCGTTCCACTACCGATTTCTCACTATTGCAGAATGTTACTCACCAAGGTCCGATAACACACAGCAACAACAACAACAATAACAACAGCAGCAGCAGCAGCAACAACAATAACAACAGCAGCAGCAACAACAACAATAACAACAGCAGCAGCAACAACAACAATAACAACAACCACAGTAGCAGCAGTAACAGCAGAAAGGTTCAAAGTGAGCCACCAAACGGTTCCCACAAGTTGAATTCCACGATTGCAAAGTTATATCAGCATTATGTTTTCCCAGAAAATCTTGATAACATTGAACCTACTTCAGACATCGAAAATACGCATTCCAATCGACACGAATTTCTAACACCATCACCAAAAAATCATACAGATAATGAAAAGAATAAACTAGAAAAGCAGAACTTCGTAGC
>LSSK01000651.1:0-42016 GCA_001969505.1 Zancudomyces culisetae | reverse complement strand
CAATTGGGAATGTGATTACAGACGACGTGATGAAAATACTGTCCCAGTTGTGTTTATTACGCGAGTATTTTAATAGATTTTTTAAGGATAGGATAGAGAAAGCTGTAGTAGAAAACTATAGTGATAGTGTAGATGAAGGTAAAGGAGAACGTGCACAAATAATTTGTCAGGATATAACATCACATGTGGATGGTCTCATTGATAAAGAATTTGAGCAGTGTGTCGAGATTTTACATAAGCTCACGTGTTTAAGGCTGATAACCAACTTTTTAGTAATCAGACAGATTCCTTCACAATATAGATACACAAATCGAAAGGCGCCTACTAGCTACAGTTCGTATATTGATACATTGTTTGCGCCAGTCGGGCTATTACTTGAACAACCAGCGTTTTATTTAATGAATAGCGACAACCATAACGAGAGTAAATATAAACCATCGGTGTATGCAGAAGGCTGTGGGCATGAAAATCAAAATGAAAGTTTAAAGATACCTTTGGGGGTGGGAATCAGGGTGCTGCAAGAAGCAATAGTATTGTTTTCACGATACTGTTGGAACATGGTAGTTGAGTTACTACAAAGTATTGATAAGGCCAATGCATCGCTACAACGACTTCGGGGCAGCACGGCAAGTCAAAAGAGCCAGGTGACTGCAAGTTTTAGGAATGGTGATGCAAATAATAGCGATGATCACAAAATCAAGACACAGATAAAATTGGATGTAGAGCAGATATGCAAAGTGTTAGAGAACGGGTGGGAACTTGAGTTTTTGAGTGATCGAAGAATAGGGGATAATGCAGTGGAATTTGAGGAATTTAGCGATATAAATGTCAGTATCAAGCCAAAAAGAGAGGATGTGAGCACTGGGAGTGGGAGTGGGAGTGGGGGCGAGTTTGATGGTGGGGTAGCATATATGTATATTGCGAGAATTAGTTTCAAGCACGAAAAGGTTACTCGCCTGCTAGATATTGAAAAGATATTTTAGTTGCATGTTTATTTTTTTGTGGTTATATATGATATATTTAGTATTGGGACTGTTGTTCTGTTACCAGCGTTAGCTGTGTGGAATTATCATGAGGATATTTATTTATCACCTATAAGTTCCTGGCGATGTTGATCTAGTGATTATGTTTGTACACACATAATTCACTAAATTTCGCGATTTGTGATTTACAATTTTTTTTTTTGGCGTTTATTTTAATTTTGAAAAAATGATTTATTTATTAATGTATTAGATCAACAAACTCCATGTAAACTCTATAAAAAGCGTCAAAACATATGGTTCACGCAAAGACATCAATTTTTGGCGGCTAAAAGCTTGTAGATCCACACTGTTTGAGCTGTAAGTACAAAATGTATGTTGAAATATACGCAAGAGGGGTTAACTGTGCTTTTAGAAAAAAGATCAAAGATTATATTCTTTTAGAAGAAATTCCGAATACAGTAATAGCCACTACAGCAGCAGCTACAATACAAACTATGCTCCATTTGTTACCAGATACAAAGATTTTGTGTTTTTGATGTAGATATGTATCATTCTAGAAAGAAGAAATCTTGACAGTTTAACGTTGAATACGTAGACTACCCACCTTCCCATCCTCTCCCCTCACTTCCCATCCCCTCCTCCCCCGCCGCCGCCACCCCCTACTCTCAATGAGCGGAGGTTAAATTATGTACTAGATACTTTTACAGGAACCAAAAGCAAGAGTTAGTTTTGTGGTGGAATTATATTTCCCAATCGGGTCATTAGTGTATATTAAGAAAAGAAAAGAAAAGATTTTATAATTTTTCTGCTATAAATATTACGCGTAAAAGCGTAGCCATGGTTTCCTTTAATATTTTTTTATAGTTGTAATAGGTGTTTTTGAATAAAATATACATTTTAATTTCATCAATTATAAATATAACAATAAATATATTGAAATAATATAAAATAATATAAAATTTATACTTATGCTTAACTGTTTACGCAGAAATTACGAAAATAAATAAAATAAAAATAAACAAACAAACTAATATCGGAACTTGTTTTTATTGTATTTTTTTCTAAACTCTACATGAAATCTACTACAGAATATTGTAAAAAAGTAGAAATAGAAGAAAAAAAAAATTTTTTTTATTTTAAATAACGAAAAAAAATGCTAAAAAATAAAAAAAATGGTGGTATTTGTTTATAATACAGATATATGAGAACAAATTTTATTATTATTTAGTGTTTAAAATTTAAATTAAACACTAGATGGTTAAAAAATTTATTAGAATATTTCCAAATTATTATAAAACCATTAATATAACTAAAAACAATTAAAAAAAAAAAATTAAAGCGGAGGAATAAAATAAATTGTAAAAATAAAACCTAAAGAAATAAGAGAGTGGAAAAAAAAGAAACAACAAAGTAATACATTTAATAACAATCCATATAAATTAAGGGAATGGATCAAGAAGAAAATGTACGGGCCAAGCAGCTCCAAGAAAAAGCGAGGAGATGGACACAAATGAACAGCAAAAAGTACAGTGAAAAGCGGCGGTTTGGATTTGTGGACCAGGAAAAGATGCAGATGCCAGCTGAACATCTGCGCAAAATAATAAAGGATCATGGAGACATGAGTTCGCGCAAGTTTCGGCTGGACAAGAGGGTGTATTTGGGAGCACTAAAGTACATTCCGCACGCGGTGATAAAGTTGCTGGAGAATATGCCGATGCCCTGGGAACAGATCCGGGAGGTGCCGGTGCTGTACCACATTACGGGAGCGATTACGTTTGTTGATCAGATTCCGCAGGTGATTGAGCCGCACTACATTGCACAATGGGGGACGATGTGGATTATGATGCGGCGTGAAAAGCGGGATCGTAAACATTTCAAGCGGATGCGATTTCCAGCGTTTGATGATGAGGAGGCGCCGTTGGATTATGGCGATAATTTGTTGGATGTGGAGCCGCTGGAGGCGATCCAGATGGAATTTGATGAGGAGGAGGACAAGGCAGTAGCCGAGTGGTTCTATGACCACCGAGCGCTGGTGGAGGATTCAGATTATGTAAATGGCGAGAGCTATAAGCGGTGGCGGCTGGATCTGGCACAGCAAGCAACGTTGCATCGGTTGGCAGGACAGCTGTTGTCGGATATTGTAGATCCCAACTACTACTATTTGTTTGATCTGCGGTCGTTTGTGACGGCCAAGTGTTTGGGGCTGGCGATTCCGGGGGGACCAAAGTTTGAGCCAATGTACAAGGATATAGTGGATGTAGATGAGGATTGGAACGAGTTTAATGATATCAACAAAGTGATAATACGACAGCCGATACGCACAGAGTACAAGATAGCGTTTCCGTTTCTATACAACAGTATGCCACGGGGGATCCAATTGTCTACATATCATTGGCCAACGGTGATGTATGTGAAGGCGGAAGATCCCGAGTTGCCAGCATATTATTTCGATCCGGTGTTGAATGCGATATCGTCACGCACGTTGAATGTGGAGGCGGGGAAGCGGCATGTAGAAACCAAGACAGATCCAAATGATGAGTTTGGGTTACCAGAGGATGCGGGGGCGTTTTTTGCAGAGGATGAATTATATACAGAGGGGACGGCAAGTGGGATAGAGTTGTACTGGGCGCCACAGCCATTCAATAAACGTACGGGACGCACCAAGCGAGCAGAGGATATACCGCTGGTGAAGGAGTGGTATTTGGAGCATTGTCCAGCGGGGATGCCGGTGAAAGTGCGAGTGTCATATCAGAAGCTGTTGAAGTGTTATGTATTAACATCGTTACACAAGAGGGCGCCGAGAGCAATGAGCAAGCGAAATTTGTTTAGGCAGTTGAAGGCAACCAAGTTTTTCCAGCGGACCGAGATAGATTGGGTGGAGGCGGGGTTGCAAGTGTGTAGACAAGGGCATAATATGTTGAATTTATTGATACATCGCAAGAATTTGAATTATTTGCATTTGGATTACAATTTCAATTTGAAGCCGGTCAAGACACTGACAACAAAGGAGCGTAAGAAGAGTCGGTTTGGTAATGCGTTCCATTTGTGTCGAGAGATCCTTCGATTGACCAAGCTGGTAGTGGATGCACATGTGCAGTATCGATTGGGGAATGTGGATGCGTATCAACTAGCGGATGGACTGCAATATGCATTTGCGCATGTTGGGCAGTTGACGGGGATGTATCGATACAAGTATCGGTTGATGCGACAGGTGCGAATGTGTTTTGGGCGGGGAACAAAGGTGTTAATGGAGGATGGAAAAGTGTGTGAGATTGAAAAAATCCGGGTAGGGGATGTAGTGGTGGATGAGGAAGGTAAAGGAGTGGTTGTGGAGGCATTGAGCCGCGGAAAATCGCCAATGTATGAGATTGAGAGTGAATATGGCAAATTCAAGGTCAACATGGCACATATTTTGGTGATAGTTATAGATTTGGGCAAGTTAAAGAACAGCTGTAGTAGTAAGGTAGAATTTGAGTATGAGGAACAACTTGGGTTTGACATTCCAGTGATCAAAAAGAGTTTGAAGAGTGTGATGATGGCTCAAAGAGTGAACAAGAAAATTGAATGGGAAGTGACGGCAGCAGATTATTATAGAGCAGTTCAGAAATACAAGTATATAGGCGAAATTAGTCGAATGAAACGAGTTTCATACCAAAGTAAAGATACAGTGGATGAGGAAGGGAATGGTGATTTGGATGGATTGGGTACAATGTTGATGTATGCAAGGAATGTGGATTCGAAACAGATTGAAATAGGGCCAATGAGTAAAAAAGAGTTTTGTCGGGTGACAGAAGCCATGAAGATATATAATCCAGAGGTTAGTTATAAAGTGGAATTTGTAAATCAGGATGTAAAAATCAAGATGGACAAGGTAGAGTATTTGGAGGAGGGAGTATTGGGGAAAATTAGGGAGAGAGGAATACACTCGATAAGTATTGCATCGAGACAAAGGATTTGTAAAGTCATGCAAGAGATACAGGTGGAAAAAGTGGAAACTCAGACAAGGACAGGAGAGAAAGCGACGGTGTTTACTGGAGGAGATTATTCTAGTTATTTGCTGGCGAGTGAGATTGTTAACAGTTTAGTTGGAATAGGAGAAAAAGAAAAGAATGTTAAGGCTAGAGTAGTAGGAGGAGAAAAATGTTTATTGGTTATTACAAGAGAAAGTGTAAAAGAATACCGATTCAAAATAACAAAGAGTATAAACGAGGAAGAAAAGTATTATGGAATAGCAGTCAAGGGAGAAAAGGCACGGTTTGTGTTGGCAGATGGAACAGTAGTACATAACTGTAAGGATTTGAAGCATTTGATATACTATCGATTTAATACGGGGCCAGTGGGGAAGGGACCAGGGTGTGGGTTCTGGGCACCGACGTGGAGGGTATGGATGTTCTTTTTGCGAGGGATAGTTCCATTGTTAGAGCGATGGTTGGGAAATTTATTGGCGCGGCAGTTTGAGGGAAGGCATTCAAAGGGGATAGCCAAGACAGTGACGAAGCAACGAGTGGAGTCGCATTTCGATTTGGAGTTGAGAGCAGCAGTGATGCATGATATTTTGGATATGATGCCAGAAGGGATTCGGGCAAATAAAAGCAAGACGATCTTGCAGCATTTATCGGAGGCCTGGAGGTGTTGGAAGGCCAATATTCCGTGGAAAGTACCAGGGATGCCACAGGCAATAGAAAACATGTTGTTGAGGTATGTCAAGGCGAAGGCAGATTGGTGGACATCAGTGGCATATTACAACCGCGAGCGAATCCGACGAGGAGCGACGGTGGATAAGGCAGTAGCCAAGAAGAATTTGGGGAGATTGACACGGTTGTATCTGAAATCTGAGCAGGAAAGACAGCATAATTACTTGAAGGACGGACCATACGTAACGGCAGAAGAGGCGGTGGCGATATATACGACGACGGTGCATTGGTTGGAGGCACGGCGATTTGCGCCTATTCCATTTCCACCATTGTCATATAAGCATGACACCAAGCTGTTGATATTGGCGTTGGAAAGGTTGAAGGAGGCGTATTCAGTACAAGGACGATTGAATCAGAGCCAGCGAGAGGAGTTGGGGCTGATTGAGCAGGCGTATGATAATCCACACGAGACACTTAACCGAATTAAACGGTTGTTGCTAACGCAGCGGGCATTTAAAGAGGTAGGATTGGAGTTTATGGATATGTATAGTCATTTAGTGCCTGTTTATGATATTGAGCCACTTGAAAAGATTACGGATGCGTACTTAGACCAATATCTATGGTACGAAGCGGACAAACGGAGATTGTTTCCAAACTGGATCAAACCATCGGATACCGAACCAGTACCACTGCTAGTGTACAAATGGGCGCAGGGTATTAACAATTTAGAGAATGTATGGCATACAGCTGATGGAAGCCGAGTGGTGTTGTTGCAGACAAAGTTGAGTAAAGTGTATGAAAAGATAGACTTGACGCTTTTGAATCGATTGTTGCGGCTGGTGCTGGACCATAATTTGGCGGATTATATGACGGCCAAGAACAATGTTGGGATTACGTTTAAGGACATGAACCATACAAATGTGTATGGATTGATTCGCGGGTTGCAATTTGGATCGTTTATATTTCAATATTATGGGTTGGTGATAGATTTGTTACTGCTTGGGCTACAGCGGGCTACGGAGCTTGCAGGACCACCGGCATCGCCGAATGCGTTTTTGCAATTTGCGGATGTTGAGACTGAGACACGACATCCTGTGCGATTGTACATGCGGTATGTGGATCGGATATATATGGTGTTGCGGATGAGTGCGGACGAATCGCGCGATTTGGTACAGCGGTACTTGACGGAACATCCGGATCCCAACAACGAGAATGTTGTCGGGTATAACAACAAGAAGTGCTGGCCCAGGGATTGTAGGATGCGGTTGATGAAGGCAGATGTCAATTTGGGGCGAGCGACGTTTTGGGAAATGCGGAATCGGTTGCCGCGCTCGCTTACTACAATAGAGTGGGGCGTGGATACGTTTGTGTGTGTGTATTCGGCGGATAATCCCAATTTGTTGTTTGATATGGGAGGATTTGAGGTGAGGATTTTGCCAAAGATTCGGGAGGAAAGCTCGGTAGTACGTGATGGTTGTTGGGCGTTGATTAATGCAACTACTAAGGAGCGTACGGCGATGGCGTTTTTGCGGGTTGAGCAAGAAGCCATTAGTCGGTTCAGCAACCGAGTGCGCCAGATTCTGATGTCTGCTGGAAGTACAACTTTTACCAAAATTGCCAATAAGTGGAATACAGCATTGATTGGGTTGATGACGTACTATAGAGAAGCGGTGGTTCATACCCACGAAATGTTGGATTTGTTGGTGAAATGTGAAACCAAAATCCAAACCCGTGTCAAGATCGGTTTGAATTCCAAGATGCCATCGCGCTTCCCACCCGTTCTCTTTTATTGTCCCAAGGAGCTAGGTGGGTTGGGAATGTTGAGTATGGGCCATGTGTTGATTCCTCAGTCTGATTTGCGATGGATTAAACAGACTGATACTGGCATTAGTCATTTTAGAGCTGGTATGTCCCATGATGAGATGATTCCTAATTTGTTCCGATACATAATGCCATGGGAGGCCGAGTTTGTGGATAGTCAGCGGGTATGGGCAGAGTATGCGCTCAAGCGGTATGAGGCCAACCAGCAAAACCGAAAGTTGACGTTGGAAGATTTGGAGGATAGTTGGGACCGAGGAATTCCTCGGATCAATACGTTGTTTTCCAAGGACCGACATACGCTGGCATACGATAGGGGCTGGAGAGTGCGTGGCGAGTGGAAGATGTATCAGGTGTTGAAGAACAGTACGTTTTGGTGGACAAACAATCGCCATGATGGACGGCTGTGGCAGCTGAATGCGTACCGAACGGATATAATCCAGGCTCTTGGAGGAATTGAGTGTATCCTTGAACACACTTTATTCAAGGGGACGGCGTTTCCTACGTGGGAAGGTCTGTTTTGGGAACAGTCTAGTGGGTTTGAGGAGTCGATGAAGTACAAGAAGCTAACCAATGCTCAACGTTCTGGACTTAACCAGATTCCCAACCGACGTTTTACTTTGTGGTGGTCGCCTACCATTAACCGTGCCAATGTTTATGTAGGTTTCCAGGTGCAATTGGATTTGACTGGTATTTTTATGCATGGTAAACTGCCTACTTTGAAAATCAGTTTGATTCAGTTGTTTAGGTCTCATCAGTGGCAACGTATCCATGAATCCATAGTAATGGATTTGTGTCAGGTTTTGGATCAGGAACTTGATGCTTTACAAATTGAAACTGTTCAAAAGGAATCTATTCATCCTAGGAAGTCCTATAAAATGAATTCTTCATGTTTTGATCCTTCAACTCTTGTTCAATCTTTATCTGACACTGTTGTCATTAAACCTATTGAATCTGTACAACCTGGTGATTTATTACTTGGTGATGATGGCTTATTCTCTAGACGTGTATTGGAAACTTGGGTTGGTTATTCCAATTTAATGTATAAAATCATGTATTCTGGTGGTTATTATATTGTTACTCCAAGACATACCCTTGTATTACAATACAACTCTTTGTTTACTATTTCTACCAAGTTTATCCACAACAACAACAACAACAATATTAATAATCATAAATCTCTGGAATTGGTATTTTATGATGTCAAACTCAACAGATATTCCATTATAATTCCAATCAACAATAACAACAACAATCACAACAACAACAACAGAAAACCTACTGTCAATGGTAAAGATAATGATAATTACACTGGTCGAAATTGGGGTAATCATTATATTTATGATTCATTTGCTCCAGCAAATTCAACTTTTTCTGCTTTATCTATGGCATATTCCTTTATTCACAAACTCATTTCTTCTTCTTCTTCTACAACAACAAAAACAAAAACAACAACAACAAGTAGTGGTGGTGGTGGTGGTTGTGGTAATATTCAATTATTACAACCAAATTCAATAGTTGAACTTGCAGTATCTCAATATATTCAATTACCAAAACAAACACAAGACCTTCTAGTAGGTTATAAACTCTCAGCAACTAACGATAAGTTACCAATTTCAATTACACCAATTCATAAACCGAACCAAAAATATATTGGAGTACGTACTTGTGGAAACATGAGATTTGTATTGGCAGATGGGTCAGTAGTCCACAACTGTGCAGATATCTTGTTGTTTGCTGCATATAAATGGTCAGTTAGTACCCCATCACTGTTATCCGACAGTGCAACGCGTGACCGGATGGACATGGCGACAACTCAGAAGTTCTGGTTAGATGTACAGCTCCGGTGGGGCGACTTTGACAGTCACGATATAGAGCGGTATACTCGTGCCAAGTTTTTGGATTATACGACCGACAACATGTCGATATATCCATCGCCTACAGGTGTGATGATCGGGTTTGATTTGGCGTACAATTTGTACTCGGCGTATGGAAATTGGTTCCCAGGAATGAAGCCATTGGTGCACCAAGCACTGGCCAAGATTAACAAGGCCAATCCGGCACTGTATGTATTGAGGGAGCGGATCCGTAAAGCACTGCAACTATACAGTTCCGATCCTACTGAGCCGTATCTGAATTCTCAGAATTATGGCGAGTTGTTTAGTAACCAAACTATTTGGTTTATTGACGATACCAATGTGTACCGTGTAACCATGCACAAGACATTTGAAGGCAATTTGACTACCAAACCAATTAATGGTGCCATTATGATTTTCAACCCCCGCACTGGTCAGCTGTTCCTTAAGGTTATCCATACTTCTGTTTGGGCTGGCCAGAAGCGACTTGGCCAACTTGCTCGATGGAAGACTGCTGAAGAAGTCGCTGCGTTGATTCGATCGTTGCCGGCTGAAGAACAGCCTCGCCAGCTGATTGTTACGCGCAAGGGAATGTTGGACCCCTTAGAAGTGCACTGTCTTGATTTCCCCAATATTGTTATTAAGGGATCAGAACTGCAGTTGCCATTCCAATCTATTCTCAAGGTTGAAAAGTTTGGCGATTTGATTCTTAAGGCTACTGAGCCTCAGATGTGCTTGTTTAATTTGTATGATGATTGGTTGTCTTATATTTCTTCTTACACGGCCTTTTCTAGGCTGGTGCTTATTTTGAGAGCTTTGCATGTCAATAATGAGCGAACAAAGGTGATTTTAAGACCCACCAAATCTATATTGACTTTGCCTCATCATGTATGGCCTTCTTATTCACTTCCAAGCTCTGCTGCTTTTAACAGCCAAGCTAACGAAAATGAATCGGATTTGGACTGGGTTTCGGTAGAAAACAGTCTAAAGGACTTGATTCTAGCTGACTATAGCAAGAAAAACAATGTCAATGTGGCTTCTCTGACCCAATCCGAAATCCGCGACATTATTCTTGGAATGGAAATTATGGCTCCCTCAGCACAGCGTCAACAACTTGCCGAGCTTGAAAAACAGCAGCAAGAGCAGCAACAGTCTCAGCAACAACAGCAGTTACTGGCTACTACGACCAAATCCCACAACATTCATGGCGATGAAATCATCACTACTACGACTTCGGCCTATGAGTCGCAGTCTTTTACTTCCAAATCCGACTGGAGGACCCGGGCGCTTTCTTCGTCTTCTCTGTTTATCCGTGCAAACAATATTTATATTTCCTCATCTTCTCTATCTTCTCAGCTTGCTCAACACACCTTTGTCTTGCCTCGTGATGTCCTCAAATCGTTCATCTCTATCTCTGATCTCCGGATTCCTATAGCCGGCTATCTCTACGGCTTTGCTACCAATTCTGTCTTTGAAATCCATGCCATTGTCATGGTTCCTCAATACGCCCCCTCCGCCGCCGCCATCAACCTTCCTTCCTCCTTACCCGACCACCCTTACCTCTCCTCTTATTCCCTTCTTGGTATCATTCGCACCTCTTCCTCTGCAACCGAATCTCCCTTTTTGCTTCCCCATGATTGTCTCCTCGCTGCATCTACTCTCTCCCTCTCCAAATCCAACCCCAACTCTAATTGTTCTCCTGACCGTTTTGTCGTCATCACTGCTGCTTTTACTCCTGGTTCTGTCTCTTTATCTGCGTTTGGTACCTCTGAACCTGGTATTGAACAATGGGCACTACCTCTCCTCGAATCCTCCACTTCCACTTCTTCTTCTTCTAAGCTTTTACCTGTGGGTACTGTGGAACTTTCTCATGACCAATTGGAATCTTATTCCCAACACACTGCGTTATATTCCGTTCCACACACTTTATTGCTAACCACTACATATTCCGGATTTTTCATGGTGCCAAGCACTGCCGAAAGCGGGGATGGATGTTGGAACTACAACCTGCAGTCGTCGCTGTGGGTGCCCAGTATTTCGTATTCGTTGACTGTTGATTGTCCTCTCGAGTTTTATCATATGAAACACCGTGTCCTTCATTTCCATACCTTTTCGGATCTTGCCATTAGTAATAACAGTACTTTTAGTAGCCGATCGGTTGATTATGATGTTGATGGTCTTGAAGATGCCGAAAATGACTTGTTTTAATTGGATCCCCTTTTTTTTCCCCTTTCCCCCTCCCCCCCCTTTTTTTTTTTTTTTTGATAAACCAAACAAAAATGGTTATAACAACAATCAAAAAAAAAAAAAATTAAAAAAAAAATGAAACAGCTTTTGTTTTTGTTTTTAATTAATTATTATTATTATTTTTTTAATCAGCTTTTTATATATACACACAAATTTCCTAATTATCAGTAATAAATATAATAATAACAACAACATGTTGAATAAAGATAAACTCTTGACATTTAACATTTATTCAAATATATATATTTGATATACAACATTACCAAAAAAAAAAAAAAAGAGCAAGGTAAAATATAAAAAAAATAAAAATGGATATGAATACAAATGCAAAACAACACCAAACACCCATAATCGTAGTGGGTGCCGGAATAGTCGGAATAACCACCGCATATGTCCTACAGGCTTCGGGAAAATATGCCGTTACAGTAGTTGCCGAATACTTGCCACTTCCCACACTTTCGGATGCGTATACAACCTCTGCTGCTCCCGCTTGGGCTAGTCCGTTTGCTGGTGGAAATTGGCATGGTTATGCAAAGCTTGACCAAACCGATTTACAACGTAAGTGCATTTTCATTCTCATTATTTTCATTACTATTACTATTATTATTAATTGTATTTATAAAACATACAATTTAATCTTGCGTCTATTTTAATATATACTTTTTTTTCTTTTTCTTTTATTTATTTATTTCTTTTTTCCTAATCCTAACCCTAACCCTCACTCTCACCCTAATCCTCACCTACCCTACATAATAGAAAAAGAACTTTTTACCCTCCACATGCTACAAAAGCTTTGCGATTTATACCCAGATTCCTCCATCAAACGCGTAAAAGGTTATGAATACCGTAAGGCTGCTGACTATATTGAACCATACTTTATCCGCCACATCTCGGGTGTCCGCTACATCCCCACATCCGAACTTCCACCCCAGGGTATCGATGTCGGCGTCGAATTCGATACCGTCGTTTTCAATGCTCCTGAATATCTCGCTTGGCTTGCCCGCAAATTTGTCGCCATTGGTGGAGTTCTTAGACAGTCTACCAGGTTGTCATCTCTCTCCGATGCATTGAAATATGCCCCAACACCATCATCACCATCATCCAATGAAAATAATAATGGTGCTGGTGTTGTCGTGGTAAATTGTACGGGATTGGGTAGTCGGTATCTGGTCGATGTTGCCGATGCTGCAGTCACTCCCGCACGTGGCCATGTAGTACTTGTCAGGAGCCCCGAATGCCAGGACGTAACAGTCTCTGATGAATCCGAGTGGTTCTACGTTATCCCCCGTGGAAACGGCACCGTTATTCTAGGCGGTACCTATGATATCGGAAACTGGTCACAAACCACAAATCCCGATACCACCACCCGAATCCTCCAAAACACCATCCGTCTCTGCCCGCAACTCATCGGCGAACCTGCTACCTCCCACACCACTGCCCAGAATATCGACGATCGTGTCGCAAAGTTGCGTGAGCGCATTGTTTCTGAACACGTTGGGTTCCGCCCCATGCGTGTTGGTGGTGTAAGACTGGAATTGTCCCAGCTTGATGTGGGAAATGTCCCCGTTGTTCATAATTATGGTCATGGTGGATACGGTTACCAATCTAGTTGGGGATACGCCTATGGTGCCATGAGATTGGTTGACCAAGCCGTAAACTCTTCTTGTTCTGTTGGTCCTAAACATACTCAATCCAAATTATAAACCTAATCGCTTTTTTCACTTTCATTTTCATTTTCATTATATTCTATTATCCACATTTTTATTCTAATCTATTTACACTAAACTAACTCTTTTTTTGTTCCAACACTATATAACCGTATTATTAACTTACACACACACACACACACACACACCACTTTTCTTTTTATCTTTTTCAACTTTAAAAAAAAAAAAAAGATGAAATTTGACACTATTCATCATTTATCACGTCCTATTCCAACCAATCCAAAATCTTTTAATTTCGCCACTTCTGCTTCACTAGCACCCTCCAACCGCGCCAATTCAACCACTTTTGCCCGCATCCCAGCATTGACCTCTGCATGCTGTCGCTCCAACTCCTCATACTCGGTTTTCATATACTCAATCGCATCTTTAGTTGGTAATGCCAAAAACAACGAGCCAACATTTACCGTCAGTTTTTTGTATTGGCTACCCCCATCATCCCCATTGCTTTGCAACTTGCGGACCGCAGCTTGTGCCTCGCGTAGTTTGTTGAGTTGGATACTGTAGTCCAGTGATGTTTGTTTGTCAAACAGGATTTCTTCAGCCAGTTGTTCAATCTTGCTTTGATCTATTTCGCAATTTATTCATTTTCGTTTTCATTTTCGTTTTCACTTTGATTTACTTTTACTTTTTTTTCTTTCCTACTCTTACTCTTACTCTTACTCTTACTCTTAAATTTGTTTTTATTTTTCCAATCTCGTTTCTCTCTATTGTTTCTTACCTTTTACCAAATCCATGTTCTTTTACTTTCTTTATTTACTATATTCTGACTTTATAAGTATATTGCCTACTTTTAACTTTTTAAATAATAAGAATAAAGCAATGTTGAACCCGCAAGCTGAATCAACCATTTAATGGGTTTAGTTGGAAAGATGCCCCGAAAAAATTGTAAATTAATTTACTTGGAATTTACTTGATATTATTTTTTCACTACATTTTTCAAAGCAAATGAAAAAATAATAAACTCATGATATTTGTGATTATTAAACGTTTTTGATCAACTACACAAATTTGCTGAAAACCAATATATTAAATTATGCAAAAGCTAACAATGTTGCTAGTCTCGCGCTTCTTACATATGTAAATATAGTTTATTTATTTTCAGAAAATAGTGTACAAATACTTTTACTGGAAAAAAATCTTCTAATTTGTAGTTATAATCTAAAAAAGATCATACAAATATCCTTGTAGTGGCCTTGCACTTTTTACTCTTGACAAATTATGAGTTTCCAACTCAGACTTTTAAGGTTTAGCAATAGTACTTCTATTTAAAGTACAAACTGCCTATAAATAACGCATCGCTTTTCATGGGTAAAAAAAAAAAAAAAACCTGACGCAAAATATCAGTATGAGTTGTATTTTCTGACTGTTTCAATAGCCAATATTTGCAGAGTACTTAAAAAGAAAAAAAAGACATCGCTTGTGTATGTTTTATTTGGGTTTTTGACAAATATGACGTGTTGAGTTTCTTGAGATATAAGAAAGTGTATGGGGGGGAGGAGTGTAATGCAGACTCACATATCGCTTCGGCTTATGACGCTAGTGTTCACACCTTGTAATTCAACGAAGCTAGCAAACATATGAACAGATCTCTAGCTTAAAAAGAAATATCGAATACTTCCCACTCTCTCAATCACAATAAAAAAGTTATCTTTTATTTCTGCTTTTATTAATATCAGGATTTGTCTATGTTTTGTCTACAAAATTTATCACAAAGTATCGAAATTGTCTCTATACTTATAAATTCAAGCGTTTTGACAAGTTACCAATGCTAACTCCAGTCTCATCCGAAATAAACTTCAAGAAATATCCAATTCTAGTGTAAAATGCAATAGAGTTATCTCCACATTCATTAGAGGCACTTGGATCCTTGTTGCTTCCATTCGACGTCATACCAACGAGCACCTGTTCTCCATCGAGCACCGTTACTAGAGGCCCACCAGAATCACCTTGGCAAGAGTCATTTCCAGTATAACTCTCTTGACATATCAATGGTCCATAATTGGTTGTCCAGTCGCGGTTATAATTTGTACAGTTAGAGCTGCTAGAGATATCCACTACTGTTTTCAGCAAGATATTAGATGGTGTAGCGCTACCTGCTGTAGTAACACCCCAGCCTGCAACTGTTACTGGTAGTTTATTGTATACTCTGAATGAATAAACCTTGATAGGGGTTGCAACGCTGTTTGGAACTGATTTTTCTAGTTTCAGTAGCGCAATATCGTGTGCAGAATTTGTGGCGTAATTTCCTGGGTTAACTTTAACTACATTATAATAATCAGTTCCAGAGTTTGGATTGCCAAGTGAACGGCTTCCAAGTACAATTCTGTAACTATCTGGACTTATTTCTACGTTATTCGTAATTGCGCAATGACCTGCAGTGAGTATATAGTTTTCAGTGATCAATGATCCAGTACAAACAAATCTATAAGAATTTCCCGACTTTAGAAATATTTGTGCTGCAAATCCGAATTCGTCGCTGTCCGTCTGAACACCGTTTATGATATTGGTTACAAGGCCTTCATTACTGCCTTGGTCTAAATCAGATCTCAATACTTTTCCGCTTCTTACCGCGTATCCTGATACATGGACTATGAAGGTTGGGACCAGAGAGATTAATACGCCTGTTAGTCTCATTGTATGCTAAATGATATGCTTTTTTTATATGATGAAAGTTGAAAAGTGAGCTTGTCCTTTTCAAAAGTTGGATTATGATCTTTTGTATTATTCTCTAACGAACAATATGTACTTATAATAAAACCCTTGATCTCGAACAGTTTATATGTTGCAAATAATAGAAAAAAATGTTAATCCAAATCCAAATCTTCCTTTTGCTACCTTTAAGCTTTACTATGTCCAATAGTTGAAAATGTTGTTTTGTTACAAGTAGTAGATAGCTGTAATTTACGATAATAAAATTAACAAAATTATGATAATATATTGGAATTGGAAAGGAAAAAGCTAATGAGAAATGAGGAATGTGAAATTTTAGACTCTTTTTGTGGTGTTGGCCTGAGATTTATAGTAAAATGTTATACAGAAAATAATGATCTAAAATAAGTCACAGTACGACACAACAAACAACACAATTAATAAAAGTGCAATAAACATATTAATAGAAGCAAATTACAATTTACTACGGGATTTTATGTACTAATACACTGCTATTTGTATCAAGATTATATAAAGATCATTTGCTGTTGGAGTGGATTTTTTTTTCCCTTAACAATAAATTTTATATATTTCCATTAAAATGGTATCATCCTATAACATAATTAGCAAGATAACATCCACCAACATTGTTTAATCTTGACTAAAGCTGTGGGTGTATTCTGGCATAATTAGATAAAACTAGGTAAAAATATTGTAGTATTTGTAATGTTGTAACAAGGGGAAATAGGGTAAAGAATAGAAAAACTATTAGGTCAATAAATAGATTGCTTACATTTAAACCTGGACTTATATACCACCTTGCCAATTGCATTTTGAAAACGAGAAAACCCGAAATAGGAAAAAAACAATTTTGGTGTGTGTGTCTTAGGTACATAATGCATGTTATTATTACGATCACAGTTAATTGTTCTACCAACTTCAGCCTTTATTCAATTACTGTACACTGTTGTGTGAAATATAAAAGTAAATATACAAACTTTCTGGGTGAATAAATTATCTCTAACATTAAAATAGATAACATCATTACTGAAACTGGTATTGCAAGCGCCAAATGTGCTCGTTTCTATGTAGTTTACTGGAGAAACATTGATTAGAGCCAAAAATTTTAAATGAGCAAGATCAACCGTTTTATTTTCGGCTGTAACAGTTTTCTCAAATATACTGAAGAATAAACAGAAAAGAGTTTCAAAATCAGTAAACGAGTTAAAATTCAAGCTAATGTGGTTTTTCAGCTCGGTTTGCACCACCAGCCGGAATCCTATTTTTATGCTACACACCGAACATACATTTCCAATTTAAGTGCAATTTCTTGTGGGTTTCATTTACTTTCAACCAAGATTAATTGTTTATGCAGTCTGATGCTAATATATTTTACTCTTTTAGTTACACAAAAGAACGAAGGTTTTAACATTCCTATAAAACTCTTTTTTCTACAGACACTGGGATATTCATTTTTATATTCAGGTTGCTTTAGAACCAAAGAAAGTACAGTACGTTTTTGGAACGGATGCTTTTTGCAGCTTTGATTAATATTAATATTATTTATTGGTACAGTTTTTGTTGTAATCAAAGCAAAAGCAAATAAATAGATACAGAATATTCGAGCATAAACCTGTTAGTAGAGCAATAGATAATAATAAGTATGTCAGGGAATGTGGTAGAGTATTGCGATTTGCATATAAAAGAATACATTTTTGGTACTGGGATGCATTAATTCTCAGCTATAGCTGATAAGAAATAGGGAGGGGGGGGGGGTGAGGAGTAACAAACTTATAACTTTATTAATGGTTATAGCAAAAGTTTTGAATTATAATTTTGGAATATTATTTCTTAGTTTGATATAGTAAATATTCTTTTGCCAACAAAAGTTTCCAAAAAAACTATTTAAGCTTCGCATCTTCAAATGTGTAGAAAAACAAGTAATGCAACAGATTGAAACTCGGATTTATTGGTTCATATGCTTGATGAAGAGAGGCATGCGTAAGACTAAGGTAATGATTATTTAAACAGGAATCAATATTAACACTTCACATCTGAGTAGGTAATAGCCCTTCTTAATTGTGGTAGTGTTAATAACAAATATAATACTACATCCATAGCGAAAAATATCCGTTCTAAAGCGACCTGTATATAAAAATGAAATATTTCGGTGTCTGTAGAAAAAAGAATCTTTTGGAATGTCAAAACCTTTGTTCTTTATAACTAAACAAGTAAATGAAAATACCAAAATAAGAACATAATAACATAAAGATTGATTTTGCAGTTCACCCTTATCCATACCAATACTTGTATAGTTTCAACATGTGTTGTCAAGACTGGAAAAGTGTTCACTTTCATCTGTTTCCTTTTGAATAAACATATAAATACTCCCACTTTTCCCTCTTCCCTACTTTCCGCCCATCCGCCACCATCAGTCATTTAGTTTTGTTTAAAGTTATCAAATTTGCTTTGGTTTAATAGCACCAAGAATTAAAAAGTAAGAAATAAGCAGATTGAAAAGGCTCTTGAAAATACCCTCTACAGCTATGAAGTTCACAAGTACTACCAGTGTATCACTTTGCTTACTTGCCATCGAAGCCAAACCAGCATCTCCAGAATCCAATAGTCAGATATTTAAAAGCATGCCAGACCTAAGGATATCAGGAGGACCTGGTGCTGACATTGCTGATTTTCCGTTTGCAGTGAGTATACGTGCTTATACTAAAGATAAAAAAGTTACATCGCAATGCACTGGTGTGCTATTGTCAGACAGAGTTGTGCTAACTGCAGCGACCTGCTTTGACAACTCAAATTTAAACGGTGCTGAGATTACTGATATTTATGTATCTGCTGGAAGTAATTTGAGCATAGAGAGCACCAAAAAGGAGCATATGCTAGCTAGCAGTAGAATAAATGCTCCAGGGTTCAAAATTGATCAAGGTGCTATTTATGAAAACATTGCATTGATTTTTTTAGAGAAAAAGATTGAAGACACGGGTGTTAAATATGCCAAAATGTATCCGCATGAAATAGATGCTGGAATAAAACTGAAAGTAGCTGGATGGGGATTCAAAAAAAATCAAAGTCCAGATACTTACTCTAAAGTTTTATTACAAGCACCAGTAAAAACTTCGATTTTGGATGTGTGTAAGAAATATAATACTCTTTGGAAAGATAATAGCAAATGTCAAATATGTACGGTAACCAAAAATAATCAGAGCGCATGTATTGGCGATCAAGGTGGTCCATTGGTGTACGATGCAGGTGAGAATAAGGTACTCGTTGGTATATTAAGCTTTTATGGGGCTGATGAGAATCGCATTGCATGTGCAGAAAACGGAATGCCTACTTATTATACGAATGTATATCACCATATTAATTGGATATCAGAAGTTACAGGAATAAGTAAAGACGAACTCGTAGCAGATGTGGAAAAAGCATCACCATCGGATAAGATTTCACCTGGCATATCGATTCTAATTTCTCTTGCCATCACATTTTTCACTTTTCTTCTTAGCATAGGTATATTTGCTTAAGTGTTTCTCGATTTAACAGGGACCCACCATTTATTAATTAAATACCATATAGCCTTTTATGTTTCGAACAAAAGGACACTTTTGAAACTTTAATAAACAAACTTATAACCCAGAGTGGTACCAATCATTTGTAACCCTGTAAAGGGAATTTGGTTTTAAAATATCTTATTTATTATCCAGCTTGTAACCCCAACTGTAACAACTTCGTTCCCACCATTGCATTTATACATTTATTTTGGTGAATTCAACGTCAAAAAACTAATACGTGGTATCAAGATGCTCGATATCAATGACTTTCTATTTGCCCGAACCACCCGTGGAGTCTGAGCTATCTCGGGCGTATCAACTGTCGCAAATGGCTCTGAATTCAGTCGACTCAATACTCTTGGTGTACCGCTACTGCTACTGGTACTGCTACTACTAATACTACCACTGCCGCTGCTATTACTACTACCAGTTGATGATGGCATGTTGCTCGTTTCTACTCTGTACCCTACATTACCGACACTCCCGCTTCGTTTCAGCGTGTTTGTTCCCTGTTGACCATGGTAGTTGTTAATGGAAAAGGCATTATACGAGTTTTTCAAAGTACTTGAAATCAACCGATCTCTTTGTCGGTTTGCAAGCGTCCTTTCTACCGACCTACCACTACTACTACCACTACAATTACCACTACCACCACTGGTGCCATTACCTTCGCTATACTGTCTACCATTACCAGTTGATGAAAGTGTCGATGGTTTGTACAACAACACCTCCGATTTGAACTTGCTTACAAGCGTGTGTGAGGAAAGGCGACGTGAATTCCGTCGTCCTACTCCAGCCTGCCTCGTTGGCTTTGAAAGCATGTCAAAAATCGATGCATTTTTTAGTGGAGATATTGTTTGCGCCCGGTCAATAACATTACTGCGTTGTTTCGAGTGTATCAATGACTCGGCTTTACCACTATCATTGACACTACAACTACCATCACCATAAGTATGCCGGACTTTACCATTTATATTCACACTTGCATTCTGCATAGTCATAGATATTCCCAAAGTTTTAGGGGTCAATCGCTTGGATGGTGAAAACGAAATATTGCTATAGTATCTAGCCAATTTCCTAGGACTCGAAATTGTACTATTCGCATTAACCCCCGCTGTACTAGCCGCTGACCCATGTTTTGTCGCTCTCGTACTCGCCCCATTCGTTCGATATGGATACCCAGAGGCTTTGTTTGGCGGTGATGATATCCGCTCACACCCACTCTGTTTGTGCTGTGTCTGCATTCGCAAATCTGAAAAAGAAGCTGACATACTTTTCTGTAGCTTTTTCTTGGGCAGTACCAGAATCTCCGTATCATTTAGTAGTCCACCTGCTCTCTTCTTGGGAACGCTCTTCCGCTTATTAAACCCTAATAAATCCTTGTTCTTGACTCTATTGTTCACTGGAAGCACGAGTCCATTCCGCTCACAGAACACTTCAATCATACTACCCACTTTGCCCCCAAATACCGTCATTATACTGGAACCCAAAAATTTTTCGGTTGCAGTGGAATCAAAATACTGTAAATTTCCTTCATTCCCATTCACGCCACCACTTGTATTGATAAATGTCAGCAAAATTAATTGATCTATAAAGTATGAAACATCATTTTGAATCTCAGCCTCAATTCCGCTCTCAACAGCCACTCCTTTCCCTTCAACAAACGAATCCAAGTACCAAAAATACATCACTATTTGCATTTTACATTCCACCACCATCAGTACATTCAACAATGCCTCCATATCCTCCACTCCCCTCTCCTTTGCGTTTGCTACTTCTGAAATAATCTTGCTCCTACGATTACACTTGTATTCGCTACTTTGATTATTATCAATTAACAAAATATCCTTTTCTTCTTCCAAACATCCAGCGATATCATTGTATATCTCCTCAAACTCTTCCCCCTTCATCATTATCTCCTTGTCTATATATTCCTTGAGTCTTTGTTCATCGTTTTGTCTCAATTCGTTCAACCATTCAAGCCCGTACAATTCGATGTTTTCCGTTGTATTTACCGCATAAAAATTATCGACCGCAAGCTTGTCCAAGTAAAACACCTTTGCCCACTCTTCTATACTATATATCTCTCGACTGTTTATGCATAACGTCTCATCATACTCGTCGCCATTTTTCATGTCAACCTGGCTTGCACTATCGCTGCTCTGAACCATATCATAGTTGGTCCTACTGTCATTAATATAGCCAAACTCTAGTTCGTCCATCAAATTGTGTTTTTTATTCTCACCATCATCAATCATTGTCAATTCAAAAATTTCCTCAACAGCTCGGCATATATATTCATCAGTGAGCTGTTCACACTCCAAAAACTCTTGTCCGCTGTTTATTGTTTCGTCTGATCTTCGAGCTGAAATGATATTCGTGTTTGCCTCATATTCTCGTGTATCCTTTATCTGCTCATCGAGATTATCATTTACACAACCCTTTAGCTCACACGTTGAGTTACTAACGACCATACTATCTAAAAGCTGAGGTATCAATTTTTTTTCCTTTATTACCAACACTCTATAGACGCGACTTGACACGTACTTCAGAATTGCAAATCCGGCTTCTTTATCTATCGCATTGTAGCTTAAACCTATTGACTGAACGTTTTCTAGTTGAGCCAATAAATCTTTACCCTCATCAACCATCCTTTGTATCTCACTGTCACGTTTGCTAGCTATTTCCACCATCATTTCAGTTTCTACAACACTTCCCCACACCTTGAAAGCAACACCAACACCGTCTTTAACCTGTCCTAACAGCTTAACGCTTACAATCTCATCAGCAGTGGTTGCATGATCCCCTTTTTCATACTTGACCATATCTACGTCCTGCCATGTTTTAATACTCACCAATTCCTTTACGGATTTAACCAATTCATAATACTTCTCGTTCATATCACTAACAACTATTTGCCTTTTCGCATTTTTTTTTCTTTTAGTAAATATCAGCACATGCTCACGTATTATTTCATCAGAGTTATACAACCCACACATGCCAACAACCGGACTCCCAAAATACTCTAATGATTCTTCAATCTCATTGCTAAGTGCATCGACAAATTCAAAATCCGTTTCGCCAGGTTTGCTGCTATCACTAGCACTGTTATTACTAGAAACGTTATTAAAAGTACTTCCTCCCTTTACTCTGTCTTCTTTGCAAAGTACATCGTTCCAACCGTGATTCGAATAGGTAACTTGGCTAAAGTGTAAAAATTCCCCATTTAGCTCCTTAAAACAGAGCTTTCCTGCCGCAAAGCATATCTCTTTCTCTATAGTCATACTGCTATTGCTCTTCACTCCATTCATATCTATCCACCCTATTTGTGTATGCTTTGCTTTGTATGTCTCGCCTATTCCACATCCAGACAACTCTTTGTATATCGTATGTAGCTGCTCGAACATTGTCCTTTCCAGTGTAACCTGCTCAACGGTATCTAAACAGCTTCTGAACGCACTGCTATCTGCCCCAATATTACCTGACTTGTCATTCTCGCAAATGCTATCCTTGGAAAAAATAAATTCCATTTCGTTAGTATGTTTATCTCTAGTTGATGTCCTGCTCTTTGTTCCTACAAACTTGGCTAACGTCTTTATGCTTTTTGGAAACTTGCTAATGATAATCAAGTGGTTTTTTATTTCTGACTTTTCATTTAAATCATAATTTGCCATATTCAGCTCGATAAATGATTTTGATCTCGCATTTGGCGCTTGGTTTGATGATATATCCATATTAACATTTCCTATAGCCCCAAAATGACTCGTCTTTCGGCGATTTTTTAATGTTTTCTTCACAGATAAACCCAGATCTCTCATACCCCCATTTCTACCACCAGCATTCCTATTTTCTTCACTATCCTCCCTGGTGATATCTAATAAACTACTACTCATTACAGATGCTTTTCCGGGGTTCATCCCTTTGTAAGTTGAATTCTGGTATTGCTCAGATCCAATTTCCCAATCGACATCTGTTTCGAGTCGCATCAACAAATTTTTAAGAATTTTTAGTTTTGGTCCTCTTGGTAACTTGCATTCTTCTCTTTGCGCACCAAGAACATCTGGAAAATATTCATTTTCTTCCTTGTTACTCCCTTTTTGTTTATTTGAAACCCCTCCAGCCGTCAAATCCGCCTGCATCAACTTTGTTACATCTTGAATTTGACAAGTACCACTCAAGACGCTTTTCAAAACTACCAACAGCTTCTCATATAAAATTGGCTTCTCTGGTTTGTATAGTGCAATTTTACCACATAAATGATCCAAAAACGCCTTCAACGTACCTACATCGAGGCGCAGTCGTCTCTTTTCGATTTTTTCGGTCTTGTTCTCACTTATGTGGAGCTTTTTTCCAGGCTGGGTGCTGAAAAAACTGTAATTCCAAGTAACATGGTAATTGGTTGCATGGATTGCTAGTATTTTGGAAACTATGGAATATATAGTGTTGACTGTCTTATCGTACAGGCGTTTGTACTCCCGAATTATTTGAATCTGGTACTTAAGTTTGGCAATGTTTCGGGCGAGTAATTTTTCATTGCTTTGAACACTCTCAATAATTTTTAGTACTTTTTGCCTGTTTACTTTATAGTTGCTTAAATTCCCATACTCACTAAAGATTGTTTCTGTGTCTATTAAAAAGTACAAATGATTTTTCATTGCTCTACCACACTCCATGCTTAACTATCTATATTTCTATGTTACTGCCAAAATAGTTTCATTGTACTACTTTTTTTATATTATACCAGTTTACTCCACCCTTGCTCAATTCACGCTAATAAGGTTGCATACAACGTACAGGTATGAATGGTCATGTATTAAATACTCCGGAGCTTGATATTCTCTCAGAAGCTTGTATATATCAAAATGGACTAAAATGTGCAGATATTCGTTAATTGAATTTTTTTTTAATAGCCCTTTTTCGCGTAAATATTATTGTACCTTTTGTTTGTTTTATTAGTGTATTTATGTCTTGCTTTTACACAAACGAATTTTCTTTGGTCCCATTTCTCTAGTATAAATAATTACAGCCCACTAAAACTAACGCAAATATTACCTCATTCCATAAAATCAACACACATTCTTTTTGTTTTCTGAGCATACACATTTACCTTTTTCTCCAAGTCCAGAAAAATTTGGCAAAACTAACCAGACCCTTTACAAAAAAAAATTTTTCCTCTAATCTATCTTCCCCTCCCTTCTCATCTATCTCATCATTTGAGCTTTTTGTATATTGTCTACTACATCCATAGTTTATTTACAATTAAATCTCTTTCATTAATGTAAACAAATAGTTTACACGTTTATTGAAAGCCTATTGGGCATACCCTGTTTATCAGCGATTTTGAAGTTTCAATTTGCACTTTGCGTTTATTTGTCAATTTATTTTAAATCTATTTATTACTAACTTATGTTTGAATGCAAATTCAGCACAGATATACTGTGGAATTGTTAAATTTGACGGAAATCTTTTTGTAGCCAAAATCTAGAAAAATACATGATAAAAGGGGGAGAATATCTGGTTGATCTAATTCCAAACAGGATATTGCAACATTACAGAGAAAGGGCAGCGGGTCCCCAGTAAACCTGATCGACTTCAAAAAGTCTAGCATGTCCAATACTTTTTCAGAAAACTCTGCAGCCATATATCCGTGATACTCTTCAGTTGAGCTACCTTCTTTAGATTCGATCGTGTTTTTAATGTAGTTGTTCTTCATCCTGATCCTCTCAGCACCCTTCCTTCCATGGTAATGGATGTTATTACTAGCAAGTAAAAGCCGAAAGTACGAATAGAAAATTGAAATCTCGAGCAGGTTTTTATTCCGGTGCGGAAAATGTGACTCTAAGTATAGAATGTCTGTTTTTAATGAGTTCCACACCATAAACCCAACCTCAAAAAATTTCATTTTGGAAGCAGTGTCAATAATAGTTGAAACTGTGTAATAATCTGGAACATAGTGACTCGACACATTAGTGTCAAGCAAATGGGGCCGAAAAAAACTAAACCATAGCTCCTTGATCTCCTCTGGTGTAACTAAACCTAGGTTTTTCCTGGATTGAAGATAGCTATTGATCAAAGATGTACTGACGCGGACTCGATTTTCATGACAAAACTCTAAAAAGTTTTGAACTGTTGACTGGTGTGCTGAATCGTATATAAAGCTCAATATAGAGCTGGTATGTCGCTCCGCTTTAAACCTATAAATGTGGGGTAGTATAACAGACAGGATTTGGTTTCCATATATGTTGACACTGTTTGCAATACACTGCTCAAACACATGTATCACCTGCTCATAGACGTCATTATGTGTACAAAACAGGTTTCCGTTCAATATCCGGTTTAGGTAGAAAGCTGCATGAACTGGCTGTGTTATTTCTGAAAAAACCACAGAACTATAGGAAAAGTTATTGATCGTTGCGAGTTGTCTACTCTCATTCCTTTTAATGTTTTCCGGTGGTGTTATTCCCAGATTCAACAACCTGATTGGTTTGGTCTTTGAAAGAATAAAATTCAGTTTAGGCCTTTCTATTGCGCCCAATATTTTGAAGTGATTGATTCCTCTTTTTTTGTACATTTCTAAAATATTGATTAGTACTGGTCCACTAATGCTGGGGTAGTTTTTTATAATGTATTTAAATATGGATATTGAGTTATCTGACTCGTTAAGAACTACCAGTGCATTACTCAGTGCTGCTAATGTATACTTGCATGTTTCACTTTTATCAAGCATAAACTCCTTGTATTCGTCCAAACACGTTTTTATCAACACCTTACGCTTTCCTCCTATCGAAGGATTTTCGTTAAACAGACTGTTTTTATCTACAAATTGTTTGCTGGCCTGGTAAATTCCGTTGTACAATCCTTTTAATTGCAGTGGTGTTGAAATTCCACCAAACCTTTTCTTTGCTTTATAATAATATGACACTGTATTTACAATATCGCCCATCTTCCCATAATACGCCATTACCCAATAATAGTCCTTTTCCTTTAACTCGCTCATATTATCCAGTATCTCTTTTATATTTATTTTTTCTGTCTGCATAGTGAAGTTTCTTTGGGTAAAATGCTGAAACATGGCACCCCCAATCAGATTATGATTTTTGCTGGATCTATCAATTGATTCAATCGCAGCTTTATATATGATCCCTACTAGTTTATGGTTGTGTATAGAACTTGCTGCCAATAGCAGCGTATAAAAGTGAAATTCGTCGAAATATACATCGTATTTAGCTTGCAAATTTATAATACATTCCATTATTTTTTTCAAATATGCTTCATCGTCACACTCGTTTGTATATTGCTTTAAAAGTTCTGACACCCATACCGTGTTGTTCTTTCCCATAACAACACGTGCCTCAAGATGTTTAATAAAATAGTTCAACCTTAGTATTACAATAGTACCCATGTAGATTCTTTCGGCCGCCTCCTCTTCGCTTAACCTTACACTTTCACCTTTTGTTTCTAAGCAATATATCTCTTTAATCTCACCAAAGATCCGTTTAAATTTCATACCAAAAAAGAGTTCCAATCCACTAATCAAATTTTTCTTCATCGCTTTGTTAATAGCCCTTTCTGTCAGCGTCATCTTTTTCAGCTTTACAGCAAACAAATGATTCACTAGTTCAAAAATTGCCACTCTATTTTTATCCAATATAGAATTGTACAATCGCCCCACTTGTGAATGAACGATCTCATTCTTCTCATTTACATTTCTTTTATTTTTGATTGTTCTATCTGAGTTTACATTGATAATACTTTCATTCCTTGTCTCAAAAAATTTGATTTCATCCAATTCAACTTTTCTGTTTTTCTCTTCACTGATTCCGATTCTCGCGCTACTAGAGAGCGCAACATTTGAATAGAATACTATTCTTTGAAGAATGTTTTCCTTAATAGCATTATAGTTTCTTTGATTCCTTAAAAGATTTTTGAACATTTTATATGTATACCACCTCCTCACCCCTCTTCTTTTCTTGGTTTACCTTTGTTATCTTTTAGCCGTTTATGTATTTAATTTTCTTTCACTCGGATTACAAAACACAATTTAAATAAACCAATATCGATTATTTTGCAGGTTTAGCAATTTTTTTTTGCTACCAGTCCTAAGAAAATGGTGCCAATGTCCAAAACTATCTTTTATAGATCCTGCTTAAAATTGAATACAACCATTAGTGTTTTCCGTTATTCTCATTTTCCAACAACCTTTTTCTTTCCTTTGAATTCAAATAGTATGTGGAAAAGAATGGGTATATCAAATTACCGTGGCCCTTCGACATGCATCAGCCCTTTGATTGTCTTATTCGTTATATTTCTATTTCCTAGTAATTGTAAATGCCTTAAAAAATTTTTTTATTATTGATTTCACCAGCGCAAACTAAAATTGATTTGATAAATACCCCCTAGCTTTCACTTAGAATTGTCTTTTTTTATTGACAGAATATTAATTATCAAAAAAAATTTTTGTTGTTTTTTTCTAAATGATATCACAGCTAACTGGAGCTCATTATAGCAAAGAAAATCAAATCCAGATAAATTTAGGGTTTTTGGTGAATTTTTTAGCATTTTATTTTGTTGTTACAAAATGAGGTTTAAAGGCAGTAAATTGGGGGATATGTATAGCACAAAATCCTCGAAAATACACCCACGCCTGATTCTTATAACTACATTTTCCTGCGAACATACTAAAATACCAATAATTTTGAAAACACTACCCTATCCCTATTCATATTTTGGAATGGGCACCAAAAGCTCTAAAAAAATTAGTGAAAGAGCATAATAGTAGAATTCGTTTTCTCTTATGCAGTTACCCTTAGCTTTTAGCCTGCACTCGAGATACCTAACTCTTTTCTTTTTTATAGAGTATATTTTTTTGATTAATGTATTCAGTTTGTAATGTTCTTAGTCCTAGTTATTACTTTTTATTTGCTCGAGTTAATTTAAGAATTAGCATTCAACACCTAAAAATATCAAGTTCATACACCTGCATAAGTATACAACATTATCAAGAAATGCAATGGTTTTAGAAAAAGTTTTTTTTTGCAAGCTAGCTTAGTTGGAGGTATCAATTTTCCAATATGAAACATTATAGTTGAACAAAGCTGCACAGTTTAACACTAGTGCAACAATTAACAGCAGCCCACTAGCGAGATGGAATTGGATATGAGATCGCTGTATCATTCTGAATTCTATATCTCTATGCCTTTTGAATTTATCTATCCACACATATTGTATATGCAAGAAAATTCCACAAAATATAACCATCAGTATACAGGTTGAGACATTTAGAAGAGATACAAACAGATCCATAGGAAACCTACCGCTTGCTCTAGTAACAGTTGTTACTACAAACGACATTACCGCCGCAAACACTGCACCCAGAGAAAACAAAATTCCAGTTCCTATCGAAATATAAAAAGTTGCAATTCGGCCGGTTGATAGTTTGTAGTGACTGGTTGTGGTACTGTTGTTTCTTGTCTGGAAGTGTTTAAATTCTCTACTTTCACCGCTCTCCAAACAAGCATTGTATTTTTCTTCATCATCCTCGTGGGTTGTACTAGTATTAGGATCGGTAGTGGCGTATGTATCTATGGCATTGTTGTCTATCACTGCTTTGTTTGTATTTATGTCTACATGTTGCTGCGTTTCGCTATTGTTCGATGTATGCTGAACTTCGGTTTCCGTCATTTGTGTTCTGGTATTTTTATATCTATCTATCTATCTATCTTTTTAATGTAGTAACTGTGACCCGAATATTGAAAGCCGTGTATCCAGATATCTTTATAAACAGTCTTTTTTATTAAGGCTAAAATACTTTGTGCTTCAATCAATTGTTGATGTATAATTAAGTCAATTGTATGATATACTCTTTAAAACTTTAATACGAAAGCGAGTGAGATTCTTAACGACCAAGTACCATTTTTAAATATATATTCACTTGGATCTATTGTGCAAACAAAACTGTGAACTTTTTTCTTTTTGTATTAGATAGAATCCAAAGAAAAAAATATCAAAACATGCATTATTTGTAACGAAAAAATTGAGGTATGTGAAAATTCGCGTAGTTCTCATAAGAACCGTTCCATGTACGCATGAATATGTTATTTACATATCCAACCTTTCTCTTCCTCTTCCCACACGACCCCCCCCCCTCCCCCGAGTAGACAGAAGGAGCAATACAAGAAGCAAGGTGCAAGTGCTATAAAACTAGTTACACGAAACAACTTGGGGATACCAAACAAGTTTAATATTAAATTTTGCCTTTCATGCTATCCGTTTTAACCTGAACAGACATAAATTAGTCGAGAGAAAATAGGGACAGCTACAAACATTGCAGTACTTTTTAATTTTTATTACTTTGAGATTATGCAGGAATGGAATAGAAAATAAATTTGAAAATGGATGTATGTCTCTGAAGAATGAACGTCAAGGAAAGAACAAAGTACAAGGCAAAGTCCAAAACATCAAGTATTTGTAGTTTTACCTCTTACGCCATTTTTTTTCTATCCTTTACCCACCACTTCAATAACGATTTTCGACGTTTTTGTCGATTTCTAACCAAATTATTCAATTTATTTGGACAGGTTTACTTTAACTGAAAGAAAAATTAGCATTGAAAATTCAACTATCACAAACAAGACCAGTTTCTATCTCTCTTTTTTCCCCGATATTATTTATCTCGGCTTTACTTTCTATCGGTTTTATATAATATACTAAACACTTTTAAAACTTTAATGAGTTGTTATATGATTTATAAGTAAATGTTTATTCTAGCAGCTATGAACAAAATTTTGATAAATATAGATATTATGTTTGAAAGCATTATAAATAGTGTCGATAGCTGGTCGTTGACTCTAAGGCAAAGAGTATCATTTAAGGCAGATTTATACTCAAGAAGTTTAAGGTGCCTATCTGAAAAAAAAAGTAGTTGTACTTGGATTTTTTATACATTTTTAAATATATCTAAGCTGTGAAAATACTTGAAATTAGATTATTCATGCTCATAGATTCACCATCCAGTTTCAAATCGAATAATGGCTGATAATTCTATAAATAATACAGTCGCAACTTTAAGCAACTCGTCAGAAAGATTAAAAGCATATCAAAAAGAACAGCCGAGTAAAAATACTCAACACATTAGAAATGTATTTACCAGGAAACCATAGTAGTGGATAATGATGCTGTAAGAGTAAGTAAGGAAACGTAAAAAAGGTGATTACAATAAAAATACAGCATCAACGTAAAAAAAAAGCGAAGTGTTAATAATTTTTTTTGGCAAGGATCGAGATATAGTTAAAGAGTAGGTAATAGCTACTGAAGTATGATAGTTATGTACAACTCATGACAGGATATGTGCCAATATGAGCACTACTATCGATGATAACAAAAAGTCTATAATGATAAAGTAGGAAAATATGAGTGATTGGTTAGATATAAGAAAAAACAGATATCAACAAAAGGGGTATTAGCCTTTTTAGAAGAATACACTTCATATTGTAAAAGGTACCAGTACTTAACTGCTAGTGATAGTATGTTGCAAATATTATAACCAGCCAGAGTTTATTAATATCATAAAAATTGTAATTGACAGCGATATACCGCAATCAGTAGCGTAATTGGGTAAAAAACATACAAGACTGTGGTAAATCTAATATATATTACTCTCAGTTTGACTGAAAAATATATCTGGTTGAATATATCAGCTGAATTATAATACAGAGTAGGTTCTGCAGTTTAAAAAAACTTAAAAAAGAAGGGCTTGACCGGGGATTGAACCCGGGGCCTCTCGCACCCAAAGCGAGAATCATACCACTAGACCATCAAGCCGACTTTTTGTTGTATAATTAAATTTTTGTTATAATTATTTATATTTTTTTTATTTATATATGTATAATATGTATCGTATAATTATTGTTATAAATTATAAACTTAGTTGAAACTATTATAAACTTAATATAAACATCTGTAGTTGATCATAACTATTTATTTACTACTACAAAGCTTGTATGATAGAATGATATTTATTTCCTTATGCAATAACTAACCCTTTAAATACTTTTCCTAGTATTATAAACATACTAATAACTAACTATTGAACTAATACTAACTAAATAAACTAATACTGAAACAATTAAAATGAGTAATAAACCAATACTCTTAGAAAAAACATCAATGAATCAGTTTCATTGAATACTAAAAAAACTAAAACTAAAAGTATATTATTAATTTAATTATTTCACTTGATGATAAACATATAATATTAGTTTATCACCAAGGGTTCATGTCACTATATGACATTTTTTAAAAAATTTGTATATAAATATAATAGCATTATATAATTAATTTATCAGCAATAGAGTTTTTTACTTTTTTTTGCATGCTTTTTAAACTAAATATAAATCACCATTGACACAAACTTAACTACAGTTTAATTCATTTTGTTTTGGGCAATAATAAATTTATAAAAAAACAAATATAAATATAATATATCTAAAAATAAACATTTGCCATGAAAATTACTCTATTTTCTGTCGTATGTAAATTATACGACAAAGTCAAACTCATCGCGCTGACTTGGTGATCCTTGCATTATGGTGGTCGTCGTAGTACACTCTAAAGGTACTTTTGACATAATTGCATGAGTGATATACGGAGATGGCCAAAACCGACATGAACACCCTGTACTTAGAATAATTGTCATTGTCATGTATCAGCGCGTCAAATAAGAATTTACTTTGAAAATCTTCATAAAAATTACGCTGACCCTTGAACCGGAACTATAGTTTATCCTCAAATTGGGGTGTATAAACCCTATTATTCAGGTTTAATCCTTCTTTGAGCGAATTTAAGAATGTGGGTTGTGGCAGTTGATGCACTTGTTTTACCACCAGTGCACTCATATTTCAATGATCTTCCGCGCTTCCCAATAGTTTGAATGTATGTAGCAACGCAACATGTATTAGTACAATCAAACGGTTTCATTTCATCCCATTCTGTGCCAGCTAAAAACTTGGTCAATGCATAACGCGATATCAGTAAACGACTGATGTAGTTTGCCAGTTCCCTTTTGAAGAATGTTACCAGATGTTCTGCGTTAAATGATGATTTAAATTTGGTAGTGGATAGCATTCCTGGTCATTGAACAGTAATGATAGGGTTATAACATCATTGTATCATCTCCACGTAATTTAGTTAATTGATTTGTTTTAGTTTGCTGTACTGTGTGTACGTGTTTGTGTTTTAGTTTGGTTATTAGTTGTATTGTGTTATAATTCTTTTTATACTTTTTCTTTACTAACTAGCTTTTTAATATATATGTAAATTTTAACTGTATAAATTATAAATAACCACTAAATTAAACTGAATCTAGTCTAATAGTAACAATGTGTAATAATTAATAAACTAGAATCTTTAGCAAAGATATCAACTAAAATATTTATGATTAAAAATAACTAACCTCAAGACTCTCGGCATTTAAAATGTTCGTTATAGCTAATTAATTAGCCATTATGCCCATCTAGCCACTATATAGACATCAAGCCGACTTTTTAAAATTTGAAACTAACAAAAGTAATCAATACTTCTATAGTAGCAACGATAATTTACATGAGCACGATCTTTTTTATCTGGTTCGACCATCTATTAATTACATTTATAGCAAATCTAAGGTCGTATTTCTACCAAGTTTATATGTTTTATTTTAACATTTAAGCCAGTAACGCCCAGTTACAAAAATCTATAGACACGTATGTGTAATTTTTTTAAACAAAATGGCAATCTTTATTTGCTATTTTCGCCAATTAAAGTGTATTTTTCTTTATTACACATTCTAGAGTGTAAAATGGTTACTTCATTTTGTTAAAGATATCTGAACCCCTAATCTTACCATACTTAACTGAGATCCACTAGAATAGCATAAAAAGTTTTTAACATAAAACCTTGTTTATAATTAAACTAGGAAAGTTCTAAAATATACTTCCAGCATAGTAGCCCAGATAACTTTTAATGTTGAAGTATATAAAGAAAAGCGTTGTACTTTTCTTTAACGTTGAGCTAACGGTTGAGGTAGCTAGTAATTAGATAATAAACTTAAGAAAATATTTCTAGAAAAAGAAAGCGAAAGACCAGATATGGTACAATTAAAAACACATTCATATGTGTGGTTAATTCATCAACTTCGGTTTGGGGATTTGTATTATTTTCCGTTACTGATAGCCCGATATGTAAACAATTCTCTTTTACTGTTGTTTTGCATTTATTAGTTGTTGGATGTACATGCTGTTTTTTTTTTGACCATTTTAGCATTCAAGAGTGAATTTTTAATTTAATGGGTATCTCTAGGCACAAACACACATTTTAAAAAATGGGGTATTGATAATCTTTTTTAATGATAGATTTATTTTGATGTTTATTGAGTACATTTATTCAGCAAAGTTTGTTCTAGGAACTAGTGTATATTAAAAGATAGGTATTAGATTTGTTCATCTAGATATATTGCTGACCATTCACGTTTTTAGAAAGAACATTTTAACCCATTGGATTTTTCTAGGCGCTGATATATATATTAAAATATGGGATGCTCGGTATGATATTATATAGATTTAGCTGCTTTAACATTCAAGAGTGATTTTCAAAACTTATCGACTATTATAGGCACAACTATATAGTATAAAGCTGGTTTGCTGTTATATCCTTAGTTAGGGTGTGTTATTAACATAAATACGCGGACTTTTCCTTTTCAAAAAAAAAACATCAAAGAACTTGCATCCACTTAGTGGAAGTAACCAGAATTTAAAATATTTAAAAAACCTTAGATTATTAAAATTATAAAATTGTTATCATGCTTAAAAAGATGTTGACATTTGTAGTTTTACTGAAGCTTTGCTTTGCATGTAGCGATGGCCAGAAAGACATACAACCTGGTATTAGAGTACTCAATGTGTACCCTCCTACACAGCATATATATTGGAGAGATTTGAGTGGTCCAATACCTATGAATGCGGGAAACTGGTTTAAATACTGGTCTTTCTCAAACAAAGATTTTGACAGGGTTCAAATCAAATACTCAGGACATGACTTGCCTAATAGCGTAATCAGTCGACATATCGGTTTTGATGTTAACTCAAAACTAAGAACAGGTCAAGCTATATGTACTTGGGTCAAGGCTGGTGTTTCTGTAAAGGTTTTAGCTAGAACCTATATGAAATGCATCGAGCTAGAAACAGTGCCTGCATGCGGTTGTCATTCTAAACGTTTGCGAACTAAAATTTGTGTAGATGAAAAATGGGATGCACTTGCATTTGATAGATTCTGCCATACTCCAAATTGTGGACTGACTTGGGATGGGCCTTTCTCAAAAGAAAAATCAGTGTTCTGTTGATTTTTTGGAACCGTTATAAGTAATCCTACTTTCTGTACCACTGTTAGCAAACTTTACAGCGGTTGACTTTCTTTAATTAATAGAAATATATTTATTTTTCTTTAGTAGATACTAGAAAAAACTTTAGTAAATAGGTATATCGTGCTACCATGGTAAAAATTTATCCATTATATAGCGAATATTAATAGATGTCAAAGTTGATAACACTTCATCCTCAGCTACCCACATCAAAAAAATCATTTACTCTAGTCTAATATTTTTTAGTAAAGTATAAACAAATTCAGATTAAAGTTACGGTTTAATTTGCAATATTTTTAATAAGACCTTTATCATAGAAAAGTGTAAATATACAGAATAATCATTAAAACGTAAAAAAGGTAAGATGTCGAAAAATAGTAATAGAAATCTTACATAATAAAATATGCTCTACATATCACATGTCTTAGTATGTATTGATTAGTTATAGTGCTTAGTGATCATCATACTTACTTTATGATATATCATCATATCGATAGTATAACATCTATAATAAAAATATTAACAGCAAATGGATCTAACTAAGCAATCTGTGATCTGTGAACTGATTATATCTAACAGCCCGGTGGCATACCAAACCCAGTTATCATCATAACTAATAAAATACACTAGATTCGAAATAAAAGTAGGTAATTATCACAATTGGGAATTCTACTGGGAAATCTTTGTGTATCTGAAATTCATGGGATGGATTATAGCTTAATCAAACATAATATCCTAATCATGAAAAATTCTATTGTAGCTGAGACTCATGGTTCAGAAGATCCACAGAGGTGCATAAATAGGTAGAAGTATATTACTAGAGATAATAAGTGGGTTGAAAATGATGCCGCTGAGCAAACACTACTTTATTTAGGGAAAGAAAAAGATATTAAGAACTGGGATAACATCACTGTCAAGTTTACTAAAAAAAATATACCAGCAAAGAGATGAACTTTGTGTATTGGGAAAAGATTCGGTCAATTAAACAAGAATATATTTATTATATCAAATAAGTTGAATTAGCATTAGAAAAGTTGACTAAGAAAGCCTTAAGTAAAATATGAGAACTTTAAGTAAAACTGTCTCACTAACGCTTTAGATAAAAATAATAAACGCAAAGGGTTGAGATCAGAGCGTTTGGAGTAGTCCAAAACAAAAATGTTTATTATGAAGTGGAAGAAAATTAATGCAAGAGTGAAACCGAAAACACTGACAGTTACTTACACAAAGAAGATTTTGAAGCGGTATACCCTAAAATTAATATGATACGGTTATCAGTAGCCTCTTCAAAACTTGCGGAAGAGATTTGGATAAATGAAATAAGAAATTAAACAACAAAAGCTAGTGTCGTGTTACGACTTATAGTGCATCTTTATTCACTAATATTCTTTTTCCTAACTGGCTAACTAACTGACTAGCTGAGTGGCTGAGTGGCTGACTGACTTGTTAACTTACTAATTTACTAATTAATTATCCGAAAAACTAGTTTTATTCAAAAGAATATCTCTAATTTTTTATTTTTTACTTCCGTCTCTTAGCGACTTCTCAAATTTGCGCCGAGTATAATTATCGTGAATTACTATTTTCAGTCACGGCACTAGTAATTGTAAAACTATCGTAGAAAAACTTGGACAGGTGATAAAAGCCATTCTGGGTACAGGTGCGACATGTTGTATTGCCACTCCTGGGCTAGTCGAAAGTTGGGGGGGGGTGAGGGACGGGAGGGGGATTGGGGTTGGGGTTGGATATTGAAATAAAACGAGAGTCAAATGGTTTTTTTTACTGCAGATGGAGGCAAACACGCGTCCTTAAGAAATTATTGGATCGTACTGGATTGACTCGTTTTAAATGAATATAAAAAGCCTTAAATTCAGTGAGGTGGTACTGTGTGTTCATGTTTATGAATGACATAAGAATTTAACTAATAGTCTACTTCTTAACTGTAATTCCTTGGGAGGTAAATCTTGTTTATTCAATAAAATATCTTTTTGTGACACGCAAGTACACAAATACAAAACTTTAGCACCCGTCCTCTAGTTACTTTTTCTAATTTCTTTAGTTAAGGAGGAAGGATTTGGTCTTATTATCAGTATATCCTTTGTTTATGGATTTGAAAAATAGCAATACTCTAGCCAATCAAACAAAATCAACTTTTTTAAAAAAATCCTTGAAATCTATCATTGTTAAGATCAAATATCACCTTGGATAAGTAAAAATGCGGTTATGATAATAAAAAAATTAAACACCAAATAATCAGCTCACAATCAAAAACACAATTCCAAACGTGCGAAAAGGTAAAGAATAGAATGAGTCATGTTCATAGTCACAAGAAACGTACGCGTGACATTGTCAATATCATTATCTAAAAGCGTAAAGCAACTTGTTAATCCGGCAACCAAGAATGCAAAAAAGAGAATATGCGACGAGATCGCACAAATATATGGATTTTCCACACTCGCAGTCAATGAAAGTACCAACAGGGTGCAGCAAGATCCAGTTGAGCAAAACACGGACATCGGAGCAACAATATATCACGACTGCACCGCCAATCCCAAACAACATGCGAAAATGCAGGAAGAAGGCGCGAGTTACAAAAATAAATCGCACAGAATAAAGTACAACGGATATCTCCTAGCCCAGAGTTTGAAAAATATAAATGAAAATGAAACTACGGGTGCGGGTGAAGATAGTCTTGTTTTGGATCTTGAATCTGTGAAAGAATATTACAAAGGATACGAAAAGGTGTTGGATGTGATCGCCAAGATTCAGAATCTACAACCGACAATGATACCAACAAAGTTGAGTCGTACAAATAAGATTAATACGATTGATTCGGATGAAATTATAGAGTTTTTAAAAGAATTGGATCTAAAGTCTGATAATAGTGTGAAATTCGAGAAACTACTAATTACATTAATCAAAGTATTGGTGGAAAAGATGGAATTAGTCGGAATAGAACGCAAGCGAACGGCAGTAGTAAATTCCACAAAACACGATACGAATGGTGATAAGATGTCTGACATTTTGGAATCGACAAAAGTCATTGTGGATATAGCCGAATACCTAGCGTATATGGTGATAAATAGTCAGTACAGATTCCGAATTGTTGATGGTTATAACTGGCTAATAGGCTTACTAGTTGGGTTGGGTCACTTGGAATATGGGAGTATGGTTAAGGATACGATACGGTATGGGTGGGCACGAATTCATTTGATGACCAATATAAAGGCATATGAAAATCTGCTGGTTATTCCGTTAGTTAATCGAAAGTGGTCACAAGAAAAAGATACCAATCAATCTGCGGATAGTAGCATTTCCGAAAATGGAGTTGGGTTTGATAATTATGTAGATAGGAGTGTGAGTTATGAGATAAAGTTGGAAAAGGTAATCGAGTATATAAAAATACCCACCGAAAATGACTATGATGGCAGTGGGTTTGGTGGTGGGTTTGAAGGTGGGTTTGGTGGTGATTTTAGTAGGTACTTTGGTGGTGAGAGTAATGACGCAAAAAGCTGGATTAGCAACTGGTTGGTTAATATTGCTAAGGAAGTATTAGATAGAAATGTTGCGATTACAAGCCTAACTTTAATAAAGCTGTTAAGGGCAGCTAAACATTACAGTGTCAAAGAGGTGGAATATATAGTCATGCAAGCTGATGAGAAAAAGCTAGGATTCAATCATGTGTATAACCGAGATGATTGCGTTGGTACCGATAATAATGGTGGTTTATGGCGTGGGGGTATGGACGAACCCAACGGTGATTCTTGGGATGGTAGTGAAGATATGCTTGCTTATTCGAATACATCTGTACATGAAAATGTAGGTATGAACATGAATGCTGTTGAGATTATGAGAAGAGTTTATTTAGGTAAACAGCGGGTATATCTATTTGTAAAGTATGGAATAGTTACAGGAATTAAACGTGAAATAAAGAGAATTATTAGAGAAGCAAACGCCATATACACACAGACAAGCGTACATCCCACAACAGCTATCGATAGACATGTATGGATAAACTTGATAAACAGCATCGTAAAAGAATGCTGTAATGTGTATATAGATACCATGATGAAATGTGGTAGGGTCAGAAAGTCAATAACCGAACTGGAGTGGGTCAAGGAGGGATTGCAGGAAATGAGTATAATACCAATAGAGATCACAGGCGCGGTATATGCAAAGATGGTGGAAAAAATTCTAAACCAAGTAATCCAACGTTGTAATAGTAATAATCACAGTAAATTGGCAGACACGAACATCAGCACTGGCAGTAGTGGAATGGGTGAAAACAAAGATGATAATAGACTCAAGCATGAGTTTAGAAACAATGAAAAGACCAATACCACGGAAATGCTGATGCATGGTAGCCAAGCCACGCCAACCTCACTTCAACATTCTAGTGAAGCTATAAATAAGTTGGAGAGGAGGGGAAATTCTAGAAAGTTTTTTAGTCTTGGTGGTTATACGATAGAGCTGATAGACAGATTGATTATGGGCTATGCTCGTAAGGACAATATTTACACATTGGAACAGGTATTATCCGGTGAGATCAATTCTGGTATTGGAAGTGATGGTATTTCGGAGACAGATAGAATCAGACTTGTGAAGCTTATGATTAATGGATTGGTTGCAGAGTACAAACAACATAAAATATACTTGCAGTCCCAACTGTCAGCAATATCTGCAACATCTGCAACATCCTCAGATTCTATGGAAATAGAAATGAGAATGGGAATGGGAATTTCGTGGTTGGCTGGAAGTAATAATCATCAGCCACGAGTTGGAGAAAATAACAAACAAAAAAATGAGAACAGCAGTGACTCAGCGAGTCGAATGACTGTGGATAAGGAAGAGTATGCAGTTAGGGCATTCAAGATATATAAAGCCGTCAAAAACAATAGGCCAAATAACAAATATGATGAAGATGTAAATGTGGTGCCTGGGAATGTAGCTATTCGAGAGATTGAAGATGACATTGAGACAATATACAGCATTTTAGTTGCGTGTACGGCTGTATTTACAAAGGTTCCATTAACTTGTAGTACTCCAGGATCAGTGGATACTTGGAAAAAACGGATAAATGCGCAGCGATTGGAACAATGTGGCGAGTACAAATATGAAAATGATGCACTGACAACTATTGAAATGTTACAAGCCAAACTCATGGCGATAAATTCGCGTCGTTCGCTATTTGCGACGTTTCTTGGTAGATCGCCAACTCGAGCTATGGACTTAAGTTCCGACAATGTTGAAGGAAATAAGAGTATTGAGAATAGGTTGGATCCAAAGAGAAAAGTTGGGGCAAAAGAAGAAAAGAAGATGCGACAAGAGATTATGGGATGGTATATCAGAACGATGGAGCTTTTGTACAATTTGAATCGAAATATGGAGCATAGTGAGGAAGGTGGGGGTTGGGGTGGAGGTAGACGGTATGTGGCAGACGAAATCCGCTACAAGATGCGAAACCAATTCGGAGTATATCTCTGAAAAGGCATTTAGCAAAATACCTTGACCTTTCATCTTCTCCTTTCTTTCCTTTCTTTTTATATGTTTTTGTTTATTTTATCATCTTTTATATTGTTTATAAAATGTAGAATTATAATTAGGGGTAATGAAAAGAATAAATATTATTTAATAGAAAAAACGAGAGTCTAAGTTAAGGTTAGGGAAATAATTAAGAAAAAAAGTATTTGGAATCAAGAACCGAATTAATATCTAAAGTGCCAGTTGGAGGAAGAGGAGGAAGGTCGAATGGAATGTAAGAAATCTTGGATGTTAGCTTGATTTTATCAGCATTATGATCATAATCAAGACTATAGTCATGCTTTGATTTGGAAGTAAGATTAGAAGTATTGTTCTGAGAGACTTTGGTGGTATTTACAGGAATAAGATAATCCTTGTAGCGCAACATAAACTCATCGCGCAATTCAGTAAGGATATTTTTTTGATGCAAAGCAACGAACTGCTCGCGCAAAATATTGTTCATCATGTCGATATCACATGCATGAGTCCAGTAACTATCATGAACAGAACTAAACACAATCCCGTTGACTTTGCACTGGATCGCTGACAACAACATGTGTGAAGCATCCAGTGAGTGAACAAAATTGGGTGGGAAAGCTGTCTTTTGCTTCTGAGAATTGACTGGGGATGGCAAATCTTCGTTGACCAATGAGACGTACTGTAGCGACGAAGAAATGGCTTTTGTGACTAGTTTGCGGTACGGTTGAACAATAATTAGGTTGAGAGGTGTTGTCCACGTTACAGAAGCAAGTGGCTGAGACGAAATCTGGTCAATTAAATGTTTTTTGCGCTGCTGAAGTGAGGTTTTAACTTTGCTTGAATCAATATCGGATAAATCCGGTCTAGTCGTGGATTTAGCTTTGGTTTTAGTTTCAGTTTCAGTTTCATCAGTAGATTTAGTATTAGTATTAGCCTGATCCACGGATTTAGTATTAGTTTCATCTGTGGATTCGGTTTTGGCTTTGGCTTTGGTTTTGGTTTTGATTGTAGAATGGGCAAGGCGGAGCTGTTTAGCGCGTAGGCGGGCAAGTTCTTTGCGTAATTTGACTGATTCTGGAGGCAGCGAGCGAGCAATACGACTAGCAGCTTCGTTAAGCCAGTCCTGGATCTGACGAGCACACTCAAAGATCTCACCCAAACTTTCAAAGACCCTGTGGGCCAAATAAGTAGCTAGTTTCAGCAGTTGGCCGCGGTCAGTAAACAGCGGAGCACCAGTCTGTGGATCAACAATCTCTTTAAGACGCGCCATAACCTGCTCCCTGGCGCCGTACATCGACACTCCATAGACGTTTGTCATGACAGTCTGCTTGATGACCTTGCGCTTAAGTTTTCCGACAAGCAGTTGGGCCATTTCATGGCCATTGGCAGCATCGCGGCGTACAGATACCTCGACAACATCGAGCACGGCGGAGTAAACATCCATCGGATGGTCGCCAGGCACAAGATTGACTTGTCGACCGCCTTCAAAGTCACGGCCCAATGCAGCATAGTGCTGTAGTCCATTGCATGTGCCATCTTGATGCACGTGCAGATGACTGACAAAGTTTTCGGGATCGCCACTATCGACTGCATCAACTAACTCGATACAAGCGGCCAGTGTTTGCCACGGATCCTCACTGGCCAACCAC